>UZAN01039375.1:224490-236796 GCA_900618425.1 Echinostoma caproni | reverse complement strand
ATACATGTACAACTTTGGCACGAAAAACAAACCGGGCGCACATTCAGATAGTGCTCGTTGGATGAGACTCTACTCCAGACGAACTCAGGGTCCGAAGATTAGAACATATGGAACTTCAGAGTCTTATGAAAATAACATGAAAATTTAAATGCATTTTATACCTCTCAAATACTTTACTCAGAATGGATTGCAAAGTCAGTAATCGCATGAGAATAGGTGGTTTCGGATAAGCGGCAGCATAAATTAGGATGAACAACCTGATCTATGGTGCAGTAGCCGCTATCAAATCCCCCCAGGCGTGGTGGAAGATGGTTACCTTGGGTTGCTGTTACGCATCCTTCTTTTGCATCACCCAAAATGCTCGTAGATCACCAAGTGTCCCAAAAAGCCCGTGAATAAAGATTCACGGTCTTTACGTAAGTGGGGTGTTCCTGAAAAAACTTGAAAGGACAACAGCCCAGCATTACGGTGAACCACTGGTAGTTCTCCGAGAATAGTTGATGAAAAACTCTGATTGTAATGCAAACCAGAATGGGCGTTCAAAACGCACACTTTCGTTTTTTCAGTGGGCACTGACGTGAGTTGGCTTTGGATGTATTGGATAACCTGGACTTTTGAGAACCTCCGAAAGTCATATAGTTCACGGAGTCAGACACCACCTCGCTCCCCTACTGGACTGCTGTTTCCGCACACTGCACCAATGCCTTGCGGCTCAGGCTTTCGTTAGATAAAATATTCGGCTTTGATTTCCCCAAGAAAATTCAGACAGTCAGGCAAAATGACAATTTTACTCTGTCGTAATTAGTATTATCCCTTGAGTTGTTTGGCACAGTCTGTGATACAGTTGTATATATATATATATATATATATATTCGGTGGCTGGTGTTGAATGCTCTTCTCTGAATTCAGTATTGGCCATGTTCACCTTTTCAACAGAATGGAAGCAAAACGTGTTTAAATCTGGACACAGTCGGGTTTCAATTCCCTCCGGCAATTTTCACCTTTTTCACACGAACAATTTACAATGAATGCCTGATGGAATAAACCTATTCACAAGTACATGTCAAGTGAAATAAAGGTTAATATGGAACCGCGAATTGCTACATTCATGTTTTCCCTGATCTGCATCAACAACAAAAACGGTAATTGAATATCACTCACTCTGTTTTGCCAGCTCTGAAACAGACCAAAAGACAAAGAGTTTTCGGATGATATATGTTAGTACACTTTAATCGAATTATCGTTGAAAGGTGTTTTACGTAATGGTTTCTACAGATATAGTTCACAGTCCATAGACACATCGGATTACTAAACTGTTCGTACATGAGGAGTTTTCTCATTACATCAATCACAGAAGATATGAGAATTGATTCCGTCTCAAAAGTTAATCAATTGTTGTTACGGTGTGTGGGAGACAGTTCGATGAACGATCGGCAGTTGTGATGACCGGGTTGAGGGTTGAAAGTGCGTCTAAGAAATATGGCATTATAGATCGGGATATGTATGACACGCTTACCTTCAAGGTATTCTACAGAGAGATAGATAATAAGTAGACATTGCAACTGTGGCAATTCAAAGCTGCGATTACACACATAAACGTGTAGTTGTCTGAATAGATGAGACCGGAAGGTGTCCGTTGTGATGATGATGATGATGATGATGATGATGATGATGATGATGATGATGATACTAATAATAACAGTAACAATGATTTCAATAATAAAGATGAAACACATATTGTATGGTAATTTTTAACTTTAGCTATTCCAAACTAAATGAGCCAATGAACCCACATTATAGCAAAAAAATGAAATCACTCCAATCTAACTAATAACACTTAATCGTATTTTCCACTAATGAGTATCATAATACGCGGCACACACGTATGATGCGTTAAAATCGGGCAATAAAGCATCGGAGTTACTGGGAGGGTTAATGCTATCTCAGATGCTGGCCTACTTGATGACCTATATCCATAAAATGACATGCTATGTCAGTGTCCCATGTTCTCTTTCATATCTACTGTTATCCCGGTGGACAAATATACCAAATTTATTTATGTTTTAGGATATTTCTCCCTCCAAATCTTACCAATTTTTTACTATCAGTTCTATAACGATATTCTACTCCGCAAGTCATTTTGTAACCTTCAAATGGTAGTTCCAACGTATTTCTGATTCACAATGATAAAATAATTGTAACTATGTTCAAGAAGTCGCAGGTACATTTTTTTGGAAAACCGGCAAATGTCACAATAATAATTTAAAACGATCTATCGACACGCAAAACTGTCAGTATATGTGGCACATTTCTGAACTCACCGTCGAATTCCTCCTCTGGAAGAAAATTTGTAAGGCAAGAGATGAGTATGGTTTGCCATGAGTCACCTGAATTTATTTAGATTATTTAATGAGGGCTTGTTAAATATAGATGAAATCACTTGTCCCAACCGGCTTTCCTACATTGCCAAACGAGTTACATAAAACAAACTCACGGTGTTTGGTTTCTGAATCAAATACAGCGGGATGCGTTATTGTAGGTATTCTTGAATTACTACCAACGTGTTTGATCAAGTAAATAATGTGAAAATTTTTCTTCTGCAAAAATACGAAGATCGTAAAACCCTCCGTGTTATCCGGATCATCGAAAATGCTCATTCCCTACATTCCGTACCCAATACATTGCATGCGATTCACTCCTTTATTGTTCTATTCCGCCATGCTCATATTTTTGTGATGCCCACATCATTCACAAGAACACAACTGTATGACCTACATGATCAGCTGCTCGGTGGCTGAGTTGGTAATATGCTTGCTTATCCTACGTGTCAGCTCCCGGGTTCGATCCCCATTCGGGTCAATGAATTTGCGCACTGCTGATGAGGCCTAACTAATTACATTAATTACATTCCTCTTTATAGTTTAATACGATATTGCTTAACTTGAATACTGAAAGAACTAATATTTCGTTGATATCAGACTCTATGTTTGGAAATTTTAAACTTCACTACTGTCGGTGTTTTAGGCCCAACATTTCTGACACCAAACTTTAGAAGTGCCGCGAAAATGGTCGTCGTTTGCTTCCCCGGGACATTGATTCTTCCTCCATTCGTACTACGAAGTAGCCTGATATTCCGCATAGCTGTATTACATTTTAAATGAACACCGATTATTTAATTTGGTACTTGCTGAACATCTGTTGCACTTTCGCTATCCAAGCATCAGTGTCATCATCATTCAATTTTGAATTGTTTATATTTCTGATGGAATATTTTCTATCAGACTGGCCAGGTGAAAAAAACGTGACACTGATCTGTGTTATGCTTGGATAAAATTGATGGGGAAAAACGGAGGTAGTTTACCACTGAAACGAATAAAACAATTGCGACGGTATAATTATTCATTTTGTTTCGTTTAATTATGCTAGTGAGCTTTGTATTTGGGAGAAAACACCGAGGGAAAGTGCCGTATCTGTTGATTAGGTCTGGTAAAAGATGAATGAATGAATGTGTATATTATTGTAGTGCCACTTGTGTTGAATGCCAAATTGATTCATGCCAATGTTGCGTAATTGTTTGCATATGTCATCTCACTAGTCCTGGGCCGATATAGAAGCACATTGTGACGATATAATCAATTCAGCACTGATTCGATCGACGTCTAATTTCTACACTTTCTTTCGTGAGGACACAGTTTCAGAGGCCACCAACCGTTTTCATAAATTCATCTTCGTACAGAACAAATAAGAAAATGACATTAAATAGGGGTAGGTATTCAGTCATTCAAAAGTTGCAGTGATTGTTTGGGAGCCCGAGGTACGGAAGGGGAGTAGTGCGGCGTGTTTCACACCACTAGGTCACCATAGCACTGCAATCAGGTTGTAACGCCTCATCGGTGAGGTCGATTTTCGGTTCAGGAATTTGAATGTCATGGGCCCAATTCTTTTGTGTATTTAGATTGGATGGCTTCCGCAGTTGTCACGGTGTGGAGACGCACTGGGTTAGGTTGTACTCGTTAGATAACTTTGAAGGCTGATTCAGGCTTCACTTGGTGACCTGCGTCTGTCAGGTGAGCGAGAATAGTGCTTCTGGTGACTCATTTTTCAGTGTTGAAGACACCTTAGATAAGCTTTACCGTGTTCTTTCTCTATCGGATCTGTACAAGCTAGAAGAGGAATGGACGAAAGTAATGGTTCGCATTCGAATGTTGTTCTGGTGTCATAATGGGGGCATATTCTGTCGTATCACACACCTGTTTGAGGACCCGCCAAGACATGTGAATGTTTTTAAACGTTGTCCTAGTTGCATTTATACGACGTCCAATTTTCGTTCCAGTGAAAAGTCGCCATAAAACGGTCTAAAAAAGAACCTATGTTATCATTTTAATCATTGTCTTGAGAGGTACTTTGTTCTGCGGCGATGTTCCATGAATGTATTAACTATTCTTTCTATTTTTCAAGTCACAATTTTTCACTCCTGGGGACAATCGAAGATGTTCGAAATTTACTGCTTCAGAAACCGTTTCACAATGCTGAAGTCAAATTAATACAGAATCGGATATCAGCTTACTTTGTAGCTCCAAATCTGAAATTGTTTCGTAAAATAGAAATGAATAAATATTCACCGGATCACTGCTCATAAGTAGCATTAAATAGTTTGGGGTAGGCAAAGACGCACATAGGGCACCTTTAGCAAAACTTACTTTTTAGGTATTCTGAAAAATCGGTTATGAGGAAAGGAAAACGCATTAAGTAGAAACAAAACATTTTTCACATACTTTTTAACGGTTACTTTAGTTGAACAGCTATATGAAAGCAGGGTTAAATTTATCGCATTTGGTTAGAAAATTTAAGTTTTTCGTGAACTGGTATCTCTGTTCGGATACAGCTATTCGTTCAACCAAAAATATTGTGGTTTCAGCCTGATTTATGGTGATACTACCGTACTTTAAAATATAATGTAGCGTGGCAATGAGCATCGTGCTATTGGTTTGAAAATGTTACGTTTTTGTGGATGTTTTGTAATTACCGACGATTCGCTGTATGGTATTTGTTGAACCATTCACATTAAAGCGAGGCATTTCTTTGAATTCTTCAATCTCAACCCTAACCCCACTAACGTAGGATATTTGAATAGCTTTCAGAGGCTGTTTTCACAATACATATGAAGTGGGAAGGAGCGAGCTCTTGTTGGGATCAGTTAAGATAAATGATTACATAACTGAGTCAGTCTAAGCTGATGCATTCTCCCGACCCACGGTTGTGTACCTCATGCCACTGGGGGGAATGACCCGATCCGAGTGCGGATGGTCTGCTTTGTTTGCTTGGACCCGACGACGGTAGCGTCATTGAACAGTTCCAAAATGGACTTTTAGTTATAATGCATTCATATTAATATACGAATACCCTTCATTCTGGAATCGGGTGACTATATATATGTGTGCCATCATGGTTACATTGTCTGGAACTTCAAATGTGACATCGAGAAAGAACGATAAGTGCACCAGCTCACCGTGGTATGCCGTTACTGCATGGAACCAAAAAACCAGCGTTATGGTAAGATCATCGTTGTTAGTTTAGATAGATTGGCAACAAAACCGAAAAGGTCAATTAAATATAAGGTAAAGTGAACATCATGATGCACAACGAGTGAAAAAGAGGACTGAACGGACCCATTAATTAGGATGATGCAGCTTCTTGCACTTCTTAAATTACACCAGCAGTACACTTATCATATTGTTTAGGTAGACTTTATCTCATTTTCTGATTTACACACAAACAATATCGCGTCCAAAACTAAGGAATACAGTGCAAAATGTTTATCCTAATTTAGCAAGAAGCGAACCATGTTTTTGACAAGCGTCACCATGTGATGATCGGCTGCATTCAGCGGGTTTGCCCTTAGTTGGATGATATCCCATTTAAAACAACCCCGGTTTTATAGACCTTCCAGTTTTTGTAAGCGTGAAGAGCGTTGTCCGAAATTCGTGAAGGCACATCCAACTACCAAACGATCGAGGATGCTTAACAACTTTCCTATTATTTCAATGGCAATGATTTTCCAAACAAGGTGGACAATTTTGTAAACTCACAGACTGATTCCTCTAAAAAATGGATAGATTTTCAAATCATTCACAGAAAGCATTTACGTAATACATAGAAGCGGGCACAGTAAACAATGGTAATACTTATACCTCATGAAATAACCTGGTAATTTAGGACGAACTACAAAACTTCTTTACTTTCCTTTAGATAGAATGTTTTTATTTCTAGTTTCTCTTCTAGTACGGTTCCTGCTATCGCTCCGAAATCTCTTCACTTGATAGCACAGTACCTTGCGGTCAGAGTGAGTTTGAATTTTTTATTGGGTCAACAACTGGAAAAATGTTGTAATCTATTAACCACTGCGTTCATTACTCACATTTCAACTATAATTGTCTTGATACGCTTACATGTATCCACCGAGCACCATCAGCTTTTAAACTTCAGTGCTATTCTGCTGCAAATAAACTATGATGCTTCCTCACATTCCGGTGTAATTCTCAGTGACAGAACGCACCGTTCGTGAACCCCATTGTCTCCTCCTCACTCTCTCTCCTCTGGCCCTCTTCAACAACCAGTCCACGAAAATCATCTCCTCAGATGATTAAACAACAGCCAGACTTCTGGTTCGCCTCAGATTTCAATGATTTCGCTGAATCATTAATACAGTGTTTTCATATCTACTTTTATGCTTCATGAGTTATAAGTGCAAGCAAAGTGCACTTACCCTCGTTTTTGCCTGAAAAGGAGTTATAATTCATTTGGAATAGAATAGAAGTTTTTTGTTTCACGGTGCACGTTTTGTAATATTTTTATTGTTTGTTGTTTTTACGGGGTATGGGATTTCGACAGGCAGACCGTACAGCATTCGCGCCATTGACTTCTATTCAAGGCCATATCTCTCAGCGTATCTAACCAAGGACAATCCTCATCCCTTGGGCCCCAACCTCGAAGGCGGGTTGCACAAACTGAAGCCAAACTGAAGCTAGCTTCTTGATACCCCTGCACCATGTCATGGTCTGACCGCCTCACCGTTTCTTTCAGCCTTGCCCGGTACGTGCAAAGAGAGCACAGAAAGGTAGTCGATGGGCAAAACGTGACCAAGCCATCGGAGGCGGTGTAGAGCGATTGCTTCTGTTAGGGAACGACTATCACACCCAACTGCGGGCTTTACAGGAGTATCAATAGAGTAATGCGATGAGGGCCACTTTGCATAGTTCAGTCGTTTCACAATGATGATGACTCAGAGATTTTCCATTCAAATGAAGTTGTTCGAACATAGAATCATAATGCAGTGTGTCTGATACATCGGTCGTGACTGATTGGATGTCTTTTACAATACTGAGCAGTTTGGATGAAACTATTTCGGTTGAAAAAAAGTAAAATACTTTTTGAGCAAGTCATCGAGCCCGAATAGAGATTTGTTGGAGTGCAAATTCGACGGCTCTGTCACCGCGAGCATTAGGCACTGACCGTTGTTCAATCGCGAATTATGGAATACCCCCGGTTATTCAGATAGAACTGCTGGCTCTTGCGGTTCAGTGGTTTGAATGATGGAGCTAAATGATCGCTACATGAGGTAATGTTCATTTGTATCAACCGAACTGGATGGTTTCAGTTAGTAACGCATGTGGGAAATCAACCAAAGCACCAATCATGTTGAGGGTTCCCACAGAAGACGATTTAATTCCGGTTGAAAAGACTGTATGCCTTCCTGCGCTATTTTCCAAAAGAGCTCACAACTTTATTGATACAAATAATCAATGACCTGGCTCTTCTGATTCACACAGTGATACTGCACGTTTGACAACTTCGTTTGTGAACATCATATCACCTCGAAAGCACAGATAAATGTGCGAGTTTTTGAACTACAAAGTACATCCATCCTATCGTCATGACAAAAAAAAAAACATTGGAGGGAACTTCACTGATCGTTGCTAAACTAGCAACCTTGATGAAGGCAATATATATATATATATGTATATATATATATACCTTCGCAGTCTAACCCAACTTCAAAGGAAGAAAAATCTAATACAATGTATGACGAATAGAGCAATCAACATGTGCACGGCAAACACTATGAATAATGAGCTACATTCAATACAAACTGTTTTTATGCAACACTGCCGTCCAGAAGAGTTTACTGATAAGGTAATAGGAAAACACACGTAGTGAAAACTGAGGAAATGAGTGTCGTTAAGGAGACTGTATACATTCATCTACTGTTCAATGTTCTAACTTAAATATAGGACGCCAGATTATGTATTCTCTTTCTGTGTATATTCATTCTCCTACTCCAGAGGAGCTGGCTACACTGGCCACCTGTCCAATCTCTTCCCTGGCCGCGTTTCTGAATACGGGGACAAATACCAGTGCTGCGTGTTCCCATCGCGTTGACTTGAATCACAAGGGTGGATTGGAGCGACCTATCTACAAGGTTCGATATGGACCACGAAGACCAGAGAAATGAAGCATCCCGATCATGGATGGAGCCGCATGTATTCGGATTCATAATTTCCGTCATTTTGCTGGAAACAACTTTGTGTAAACACTTAGTTTTCCTTGATCTAATTGTACAGCCAGTTGAACTTCTGACGGTGTGATCAACTTTACAAATGCACATAAATTCTGAGCTACATCTGAACCATAAAGGGTAAAATTTGCTATCGGCCCTCCGTATGCTGATAAGCATATATAATAATATGTAGTGTCATGATTACGCATGACTGAAAACCAGCTTGTTCACCATAGTGTTCTTTTCAATATCCCATGCGGAACTACTCAAATATGATGAACTGGGGAGTCAAATCGGTGAAATGGAGTTGCGGTAACACCATGAGGACATAACATCTGACCAAACGGATATGAATAATCGAGTGTCTAAAAAAGTACTCACCTTTTTGTTTCAGTTCTGTTTTTGAATGGAAAAAAGGAAACAAGGTTTATCTTGACAGTCAGTTTGATTTTGGAAAACACCTCCTTCGTCAGATACACCCCTCACTCACATACTGCCCTAACATTTACAACGCGGTTCTCACACTTGTGTATTACTAACCTCGACTATTTTATGTGGGACTAGCAGCTACCAATCTAGAACATTCATGTTGCTTCTCGGTTGAACGCCTTGAGTTAGTTTTCAGGTTTACTGCAGCCGATTATGAAAAGTACTCATGTGGGTTCCACTCAGCTATATGATCCAGTCGAGGTGTATCAGAAGCAATAGGAAACACGACGGTCGGCGGATCAGTTGCTTACCGAATACATGTTCGTAAATCCACTCCCACGTTCCGATGAACTTAACCTAATCGCGTCGTCTTTTAGGCGTAATTATCTTACATGCAAGGAGCCTTCCTGATGGTTAGTTAGGTTTGGAACGATTCCAACGGAATCATAGACCCTCGAGACACAATGCGTAGTTTGTTAATTATAGTGACCTAGCAAAGACGAATTGCCTTACTCCGTATCTGGACAGGTTGGAGAAGTCATACTGGCGGTTCATGGGCCAATTTTGTACTCGTTTTTCTTCCTAACTGTGTTGCAACCTCAGGTGGCTCCCAGTGCTTTTAAAAGGCAGAAGGGCCGTAAAGGATATGCAGTGATTTTAATCTACGTTTTAGTTGGCTTGGTCAAGAGTGATTTTACTCGCGTTTCACATTGTTGTCAACATGCAATCTTTTGAAGGAGGCAAGCTGAACGGCTGAAAGTGGTTTCCAATTAGTGTCAATTTATTTAACATCGACTTCGGAATCATCCACCGTCCACTTTCAGTGGCAATGCAAACCTGATTATCAAGGGTCGTTACTTTTGATGTGCAAATACCAATGTTGTTTGCAAGCCACATGATTTTACTCAAAACTAAGCAGATAATGACATCAAAAATGTCACTGGCAGAAAAAAGTTGACCAGTCGAAAATGTGCAGTTTACAGGTACAATAAATCTACATAACCATTCATAAAACGGACACGGTCTGGCTGGCTGAAATCAGTGAGTAAAGCCTGTAAAATTATTTTATGATTGATCATTTCTCTGTGTTAGTTATATTCAACCTGTAGTTTACAGTTTCTACTGGCACTTTCGTTTATGAATGATTGAAAACTAGCCGAAGATTCGCAGGTCGATCGGCGTATCCAAGAGAACTGTTGATCAGATGGCAGATCCCAAAAGCGAACTGCAAGCATTCCTATCCTAAAAGCTGCTTTTAACTAGGAGGCAAATGGACTTGATCCAGTTTTCCAGGATCGCCAAATGGTTGTTGTATGATGTTTTCAGTGTACAGGTTATATTGAACAATTTCGATCTCATAATTAATTTGCATAAATAAGTCAGAAGGGAAACACTCGCCGATCTAGTTCAATTTCGATGTTTTACATTTTACCTACTTGACCGTTGAAGGCTTGCAAAAGGAAGTCCAATCGCCTGGTTTTGGTCCATGGACTTGCTTGCCCGAATACAATTTGAATGCTTATTCATATGCACTTCATCAATCATCTTGTTCATCTTGCATATGAGTGAGAAAACAAACATTGTGTTCCCAATCGGAAAACTCACCTTTTGAATATTCTAAAGCGATAAAGTCAATGAAAAATAAATATGATTCACCAATTTCAAGCAAATTTGAAAGCTGGTCACGTCAAATCAACAACAATTATCCGATACAGGTATGAGTGAAATGCAAAACTAAAAAATCGAAGAGCAGTTTGAATTAGGACGGACGGTAGATCTGACTTGTTTAGAGGTTTTCGGCTAGAATGAACAGAGGGCATACTGTCTCTTTTTATTCTGTCGGGCCCTGAATATAACGTTTGAACAAACATGAGTTGGCGTTTAAGGTCGGCTCCGACGTGAGCCGGTTCGCACTGCGGTAACATACAAGCGTCCGATGCGATGGATCCAGGGGTCAAATACCAGATGGGAAGATAGATATGCACTACTGATAAGCTCTAACGAGAACGAAACTCGACTCCATTACTTCCAGATTGTGTGATTCACTGGACCAACTGAGGACTGAGTGTGCGTGAAGATGGATTATGAATGATGGCCTGTTCAAATTAATAATTCATATATGTTTGCGGAGTTGTGATCAACTCTATACATGAGCTGTATTGAGAAGAATCATTCTTCAAATAACACTCTGTCTGAATTTATCATCATGGGTTTGATAGCCATTTGTACATGCAAAACATGAGCACTTGTGTATTGTTCCAAAAGCAGGTCTCCTCAAAATATAAAGTACACTCGAACCTTCAGATTATTCACGGATAAAGGAACAGTGTAAAATCACTCAACAGAAGGCAGTGGACCATTAACCGATTACATAACTGTGAATTTATGTACGGCAGTCGTAACAGTGTCAAAGAGCTCTCTATGGTAATTAGAGCTGAAGTAAGACTCCTGAACGGAATGTACAATGAGAACGTTTTGGGTAATAAAAGCTGTCGTGAGATGTGGAGTACTTAGCGGAAACTGTGTGGCTCACGCATCAGTTCTTGTCCCAACTTTGAGGCACTCAATCGTCTATATGCTTCTGTACCTGCCTCTAGCTCCCTCCCACCTCCTTTTCCTACTCATGAGGCAATAAATCTTGTTTCCCCGGACGAGGTTCTCCAAGTCTTGAAGACTCAAGACCAACCCCATGCGCGGACAACATACACCCGAAATCTCTGATCTTTTTGGCAAATCACATATCCGAACCGCTAGCTATTCTGTTTCAACGAATGTTCGACCAAGCAACACTCCCGAATCATGGAAACAAGGAGTCATTTCTCCCATATACAAAGGTGGTTGTCGTAATGACCCCGCTAACTATAGACCTGTGACCCTGCTTCCGGTCTTATCGAAGGTCATGGAGTCAACTGTGGCCGATTCTCTGATGGAACATCTCGAAAGATACAGTATTCTCTCGACAGCTCAACACGGGTTTAGGCAAAAGCGATCCTTCACTACGAACCTGCTTCTCGTTCGAGATGAATGGATCAGTACAGTTGACGAAGGGGATGCGGTGGATTTTATTTATCTCGACTTCGCGAAAGCATTTGATCAAGTGAATCACAAAATTCAACTGCAGAAGCTCTATAATTATGATTTTCGAGATTTCGCATTTGAGTGGATCAAAGCATTCCCCGATCAACGAACAATATCAGTTGGTGTTTCTGATTCTGTATCCGGACCCATCAAAGCCACCCGTGGTGTTCCACAAGGGTCCGTACTCGGTCCCCGTCTGTTCCTCGCCTTCGTTAATGATCTACCGAAAGTGTTAGGCTCAA
>UZAN01039375.1:180280-210259 GCA_900618425.1 Echinostoma caproni | reverse complement strand
CCACCTGACCCCTAAGGAATTTCATCTTAAATGTTTGCCCGCCATTTTGTGTGCAACCGACCGAATTAGGACCTTAAACGACTCCAATACAGAGCTTATAATAAACAGTGCATGCAGGAATGAATCAAATATTATGATCTAATTTATCATGACAAATAACTACGAATAAAAAGAAGGACTTCTCAATCAGAAGTTCAATGGGCTCATTAATGGTGACGTGTGCCTTGTTGCGCCGATCACGTTTCAACCGTGATTCTATTTAGCCTGACAAGATAATGCTGATTGAGCCCAATCACAAATACCTTTTTATTATTCGAACCCAATTCCTCGCAGTTGCCTACTGACCGTAAATAGACACACAAAACGGAATACTCAACCATTTTTCTGTGAATCGCACATGCCATCCATTCGCTAGAATTCAGTGGCATGGAAATCAAGAGTGATGATGATTGTTTTAGTGCACAGAAGACAATACGATAGTCTGCCCATGAACAACGGTAAGTGGCAATGGACGTTAAAACAATATGAACCTATGGAAACATTTGGAGCTAACAACGGCTAGTATTCCGTGGTTTATTTGCCCGTGTCAAAGTTCAAAGAAAATTTTTCTCTGTCTGATATAGGTCAGTCATTTATTTAGACCACTGTGAAAATGCTGACAAGTGCCTTCCATTTTTGCTCTTGTATTTTGCCGTCACACTTTTCAAATTCCGTAATCGATACATTGAATTTCAGAACCGGCAAACTGGAGAAGACACAGCAACGCTGATCGACCAATAGCATGAGTTGAAACAAAACTTCCACTCACGTTTTTCTTCCATTTCTAAAAATCACGAGGAATCGGATACAAAACTTTTAATTGTATAAGAAACGAGCAGAAAATAATTAATAATTAATAATTTAATAATTAACTCCAAACCTGCCTAATGTTTTATTGTGCTAAAGAAGAGACTAAATCCTGAACTGAGACGTTCCGGATATCTCGAACTGTTTTCAATGCCTCATTGAACTTACAATCACAGAGTGTATAAATGGTGAAGTTCTGTTAATATTCGTACTTCAATATCAGGCTTTGGCACAGTTCTCGATTGAGCGATCATCTCACTTGAAGGTTGTAATCGTTAAGAACTACGTATACCACTTGCATCTCTTACTGCATTTTCTATTAGTATGTTACTCTCGTTATCTCTGGGTTATCTCATAGCTAAAATGTTTTACGTCGTGAATCCACCACCTGCGGCCTCTTCCCATTTCCTGCCTGTTGTCATGCACACCAGTACGGATGGATTGCTTCTGCGTGACTCATTTTCCCTGTAATGTGGATTATGCCACATTGTTCACAAACGATGTAACCGTACTCCATCTGAGTGAGTTTATTCAAGACCCTTAACTAATTCGTGCTCACATGGAAAACATTGGGGGCAGATCAGTTGAAATGGGGCAAGTTCGGCCATTTTACATTCACGTGTATTGCTTTCTTTGGAAGGTACTCATTATCCGTATAAGGAACGGTGCGACCGTGTAATCGAAAACTTCTAGTCGGAAATAGGGACAAGTTGGGTATGTAGACAGTGGTCGCGAGTGGCAACTGCCGCTTGACAGCCTATTTGATAAATTTCGTACAAAGCAGCAGGCTCCAGTGCTCCAAAAAAGGGGAAATACAACATTGACAAAATTAAAGTACAATAAATGTCTCATGCTTCAGAGTCATTTTTTATAAATCAATTCTAATGACTTTTTTATGAGGGTAAGCTATTTTACAACTGATGCATCAGAGACCGTCGTCAAAATCGAGAAATCGAACAGATAAATGGCAGTCAACTAATAGAAGCCAAAATGTAACTGGATACATTATTACACATATGTTGCATCTGATGTGAGGCAATACCAAATTACAGCCCATGAATGAGGTTCAAAACATCAAGCGTTGGGAGAAAAAATCTGATGCAAGTCGCAGTGTTGCACGAGTTTGATCAGTACCTAAATGTAACAAAGCAATTATGTGCAAATCGGCCTTCCGTTCGATTTCCCCTAAACACTCAATATATCATCGTACATAAACGTACAAGCGATCTTTATTAACTCTATTGATCGAGTACGGAATGATGTTGTCAGGAAATTGCATCTCCGACATTTACACATTGCATTTTTCGTGGCTTAACTTGAAAATTAGGTTACTTAAATCATTGAACCAAGCTTATGGATGACACGTAGATACATGATTCAGTACAATCACATTTAACACAAATATCCATAAGTTTGGTTTAGTGCAGCCCACCGAATTAGGTTCTATTTAGAAATAATGACAACAAGTGTTAGTTTTTAAATATCTGCATCAATGTTCAATAGTTCGGCTAAGTGTGCGCTTCGGTGTATAGAAAGAAAACCGGGAAAGACGAACACGGGGACTTTGAGCTGCTTAAAAATGAAAGGAATTTTGCTCTGTACATGACGAACAACGCATAGAAGTTTGGAATGAAGAGTGCAAAGGATAGAATGACTGGGTTATGCGAACTACCTTTACACACACACAAACCAGTAACCGGGACGATCATTTAGAAAAATTATTCCACAGTTTCTGTCTACGCATCCAATTTGGTCTCCTCTGGGTAGTGACTAGTTCTGGCTTAGAACTGAGTCGCTCTAGCTGCGACACAGAAAACCCTGTTTCAGCAGAAAAGCGTTTGTTATGGTCGATGTTACATAATGTGCGCTGATGGCATGATAGTGAGATGATTCGAAGGTCAAGCAACATCCGAGGGTAAGTGCAAACAAAGTAAGCATTGTACATATGAGACGTTAAACGTACCACGTTGATAACCTTAAAAAGAATTCACAAAATAACGTACAGTACAATTGGAAATCATAACTTTTTTAAATAATTCAATCCCATTTAGGTAAAATCAGTTTGGGTGACAATCAGGTGTAATTGGAGCACATTTCTTTTGGGGTGGTTATTTAAGACATCAATAATAAAATTGTTGAAAACGGGTACAATTGAGCCCTAGAAATGTAAAAATGTTATGAGTTTTCGCTATCATCAATTTTAAATTATCATACAATTTACAGATGAGAAATGGAGGGTTTGTTCTGTTTATTTGATGAATTTCTTCATGTGAAGGGTGAATCAAATGTGCACTGTATAGGCTGGAATCACTGGACAGCTGTTTGACTTCGTTGAGTCTCACCAGCAATGCGAATCCATCGTCATAACTGGAGATCGAACACGGGACCTCACAGGCAGAACGCAAGCATACTACCCTTTCAGCCACCCGAGAGTTGATCGGACCGTTTCTCATTTTGAGTATAGACAGTATATTACAACCCATCTATGGAAGCTTAATGCTGACCTCGCACCTTGTGCATCTCATCACTAGACTCCAAGGTTATGACTCGGCTGGAAACATTCCAACTGGACTATGTGTTATATGAGAGGAACCAGGACGCAACAGCTGTACAGTACTTCTTAGCTTTTGAGTTCTAGTTTCATTTGCTATATTACAGCTTTCTTAGACTTTTTCTTGAATTCAGACTGAGCTTGACCTTGATTCGCATTGGAAAATGAACCGTTCTGGTTGAACAACTTCTTGAAATCTGCAAGGTTACTCTAACCCGATCGGCTCAACCCAAATATATTTCATTTAGGTGAGTGGTGATTTGGCTCAGTTGAGATAATACAATTTAATAGCAATTTGTGGTTGCATAGGAAATTTATATGCATTATTTGAAATTGGTGTCTAACTGAAAAATTTAAGATTATCGCCAATGGTGAGTGGGAAACAGCGGCTTATTTTAGCTCTAAAATAAAACATTTCAAAATAAATGCCATTTCGTTGTTTGTGATAACATACTACTCACTTTCATAATTCGAATCTAAACCCAACCAAGGTGGAACAAAGACATTAGGTTGGATGACCTTTGCGAATTCGTGGAGAAGGATTACAGTTATATGTAGAATTTTCTTAATATTTCAAAATTTTATGATATATTGTTTAACCGTCACATGATTTCATTACGAGAAAGTGAATGCTTTGCATCATGATATTAAAAACATACCGTATAATTGTTCTAAAATTAGAATAATTTTTTATAATAATTTGGTGATGGTAGCGTGTTTAAGTCGAACGCATACATTTTAAAAGCATGCAGAGTAGCTCAGATAAACATGAAAGAGCTTTGGTTTTTATAATCGTTCGAGGAAGCGTTGTTCCACATATAAAGATCACAATTACAATTAGTCTTCTTTTGGGAATCAGACTGCTCTTCACGTGGATTCTGCAGGTTTGAAGATCGGTTCGCTTGTAGTGCTCAGAACTCTACTGGCTTGTAGCGCTGAAACATACGTGCGGATTGAGTGCGCCTTAGTTTTAATCAAAATCCCCTTCAGTTCCTTCAACTAGGTCTAGTTTAATCGCACATATTGCACAAGTTTAAATGTTGTCTTGTTGTTTTCAATTTACCTAAAAATATAATCACCAAAACATGTTTTTTTTTTAAACCAGCATTTTCCTTTGCATTTTAAATTAGTGTTTATTTCTGTCAAAACCTGGACTGTATGGCAGTGCAGTAATATTCAGATCGCTTGCTATCTTTTGCTAAAATTCTAATAACCAACCGAAATAGCCTAGGAGGGTGACGCCTGTGAAAACTATTTCCACACACTGTGTTCTAAATCATTAGGCAATTTTCGAACGGCTTCGGTTTTAATAAAAATAGGTTTTTGTGAACTGTCCCTACTGCAAGCATCATGTACGCGGGAAGCCTGAGATAAATGACGTCAATCATGTTTGGAGTACACATTTTACTCCAAAATAGACTGATATCGATCACAGTTCATCTGCAACTTGTGCTATCACTGTGCATCAGAAAATCAAATGACAGTTCAACGTTACTTTACCCTCCAGAGGATCTATTTTGTCGGTTGTACTGCGAGATAAGGCTAAACTATCATTGTCTGAACTTTGTTTAAATATTCCGAAATGATTTCAACATATTTTACACCGGTTGAAAGTTGTCCGCAGCATTTAACTTACTTTTTTCACATTCTGGAATACGAGGTTAAGACATTGATCAGGCGTGCCGGATAATTGTGAAACGCAAATAATTGACAATGTTTATTTCAGTACACATTTTACCTCTCCTCGCTGATCCTTTATCAATAAATGGATTGGCAGATTTGCCAGGACACGGAACCCCCTCAGCAATTTGCACTCAATATATAGCAAAAATACATGCGGAGGAAATTTTAGAAATATTGAAAACAATGGGGATAAATGAAAAGATTCCATTACAGTTGTTTCTAGCAAAGCAGATGTAAATTGAGACTCCCGCATAAGAGGTTAATTGAATTTATTCCCGGACCGTAAATCACCATGTTGTACATAAGCGAACAGATGCAGCAAACGCGTGGTTTGGGCATCTCTATTCCAGGAACATATTTCCACTTTCGTGCCACTGAATGTTTGCAAAGTGATGTTTCTTTTCAGGAAGTGTACATTGCATAAACAGAAAAGCTTTCAATAAAATACGCAATACGAACCTTTGTCGTTGAGGTCTACAAACGGGGAGGGAATGAAAAACTTAATGAGCGCTAATCTAGTGAAAGGCATAATACCGTTTATCGGTGTAAATGTGTTAGTTTAGAAACATGCGCATATTATGAGTAGTCAATTAAGTAAGTACATTATTATGTGTAGATTTTGGGGTGCAAAAGGATGCTGCAGAGAATGTTCCAAAAGCAATGCACACGGGCCTTAAAACTCTGATTGTGTTCAGTTGATACTTTTTTGTCATTAGTTACTGCTATTGCTTTAGCCGCATGATCACGTAAAAATACATTTGGATACTGGGCCGTCTTGTGAGGGAACTGGTTTTCAGTTGTCTACACGCTCATCGAAGGTGTTTCCTGTGAATGGTATCCTGGAAACTAACCTTGGTATACCATTAAATGACACTAATTTCCCAGACGTCCAGCTCTTTCGACTCTTCACGGTCTTCAAATTATTTTACTGTACTAATTCTCTGGTTGTGTGATTCTATCCTGTTCATATGTAGACACGTTCAGTGATTCCGGTTGCAATGATTTTGAGTAAAACGTGATCCTTGGTCCAATTTTGTTTGTATCGCGTAGTTGTTTTTGCAGTTCGGAGTATAAATGTGTGGAATGATCACGTCAGTATGTGCCACTTAAACAAACCATGCCTAATCCGCTGATGTTGATGAACAGCAACAGGGGAATTTCCGCATAGGTTTTACCACAATACGCTTCATGATAATTTACTTCTTCTTGATCCCGCACTGAATTTGAGAAGGCAAGTTAGAAGACCAAATCTGTGACAGGAATTCCTTGTCGGTCCGGTACGTATACTGTAGGGATGCAATTATCTGTCATTTTTAACTACCGGTTTTCTGCAGCAGTGAGACAGACCATTTGAGGTACGATATTTCATGATGCACCGGTATATTCTCCCGTTCGCTTTATATTGTGTTCTGTACACAGATTTTTCTCGTCTTATTAAATATCTCTTGTGTTCCGTTGATGGAAAGCTGTTGAAGTAAGGAAACTGCCTGAACCAAGTCTTTGTGTGTAAGATCGATCATTGAGCAGAAGCACCACCTTTCTGTATTACAACAATGCCAAGGAAAGCTATTACGATTTCCTTATAAACTTTGCAGGTGCAATTCGATTTCACCCAGCAATACATTAATATGTTCAGACTGATTGAAGATGATGCAAACACCGGCAATGTATCGTTTGTATACGAAAGTTCGCTTGTTGTTCTCATCCATGAACGTGGGTCGATAACGAGAGAACCAAGTGGATTACCCACTTCAACACTGTTTCTCTGTCGAATTGTGGTTGTAACAGACACACACCATGAAACCTAATTAGATCTTCCAGTGCATTTCATTTATCTATATGCTTTTGTTCTACGTACGTACATGACCGATGGGAGTATACGAAAGGAACTCGGTTTGCAGTATTCAAGTGTACTATTAACCGATTCAAGAGAAATGCGCACAATCTTGCTCTCCTCCCTTGACTACCATATGCCGAATCGGCAATGCAAAGATCGTAATACGAAGGCGTCCTTAAATGCAACAATGTTTTCAACCTACCTTTGCAATAGCCTAGAAAAAAACGGTGTGATTGATTAGAAAGTGATGGTTATGTTGTGGGATCATCAAAACTCGACTGCGGATAAAGCTGAACTCAAAACAAATGGGTTGACTGATAAAAGCATTAATACTTCACCGTCAATATTCACAAATATTCCTGATGACCACAAAAGTAGTAAAATCAATCGATCCGGTAGTTATGTACACATTTTATTATACACGCAACAGAGCGCAAGAAAATCATTGTAAAGATTGTGCTATCAGATTGCAATATCTACTGGGACCTGTGGAAGTAAGAACTAATTCAAAAGCAATAATAGGAATAGTCATAAGTAATTCTAATTTGGAATTGAATTCATCACAGGGTGTACCTTATGTGTCCTTGACCGTGCATAGACGAAAACGAATGTTTACAGTTCACTACTCACCGTGGAATTGCTCATCTATGGCAAAAGGGAATTATGGTCCACCGATGATATTACTCATTTGATGAACAGATTCAAAATATTATTCCAGGAAAAACAGTTTAACCTTTAACTGAACGTTCATACCTCAAGTGAAAAACATCGAACGCGTACATAGATGGTGAATGTTTGGATTAGCCCATTCGGTTTTTCAAAGGCACCAGGCACTGTTGATGATGTTCGAATAATTAAAAAGAAACTTTTCATTCACAACGTATCGCATACCATTTGGAAAGAAATTGAAAAGTGAACAAGTACAAAATATTGCGCATCTGAGTCAAATCGATGTGGTTTCATCAACGGTTGGAATCCAGGGAACCGATTGCGAGTCCGGAGGCTCATTAGCAAAACGCGTATATACCACCGACTTGACAACCGGTTGGTAGCTTATAAGACGGTTCCAGTTCAATGAAGCTCAACCAAAGATTGCAAGCGTGTTGCTACGATTTATCCATAGTCTTTTCAGTCATGTTTTCTGGGCCCTGTGACTGATAAATATCATGGTTTAATTTCCTGGATTTCGTCCGTGGCAGCCGTTTTAGGAATTATTAGAAAAAGAAATAGAATAAAATATGTGGTGAGTAGATCGATCGATATAGCCCTGATACACCACAAATTACCACAAACTTCAACGTTTTGGAAGCGACAAGTATCACATTCTACCAAAATT
Source organism: Echinostoma caproni (assembly GCA_900618425.1). Lineage (NCBI taxonomy): Eukaryota > Metazoa > Platyhelminthes > Trematoda > Plagiorchiida > Echinostomatidae > Echinostoma > Echinostoma caproni. Next base: position 202,006 of record UZAN01039375.1, on the reverse strand, counting down.
ATTGATATTTCAAACAGTGCCGTAAACACTGTGCAAACGAACACAACTTTAGAGCTTAGAAGATCCATGAATCCGGTTGGATGCAAAATATTTGATTTCCAAATGGATGCCTCTTTTCTGAGTGGAAACTGTTCTTCAGATTTCACAATTTTTTCAACCGTTTTGCCGGTGGAAATCGCATGCATTTTAATTTTCAGGTACAATGCTGTTTTTAATGACCATTATCGTTTACGTACAACACAAGTGGACATATTTTCAGCAAAGAGTAACTCACCCATCATGAGTTCTAGAAGAAAAATAAATCACATGCCATGGGGAACTTATAAACTAGCAAAATACCTCAGATATCTGTTAAAACCGTATCAAGAAATAGTGGTAAGTCGCATCAACAATGCATTTCAGTTTGCTCGTATTTTGCAAAACATTGAACTTGAAAGTGACGAGGTTGCTGTCATCTTTGATGTGGTTTTTCAGTACACAAGTGTTTCCAAAAAAAGAGAGTTTTTATTTTTTTCATACTTTGCTGATGTCTGATGGTACACTAGAAGAAAGAACTTCTTTGATCCCATGAGAAATTGTTGTTGGTGTAGAAATTTGTCTAATGTCAACTTTATTTACTTTCAAACACAAATTGTACAGACAAACCAATGATGTTGCCATGGGATCTCCCATCTCTCCCATTGTAGCGAACCACTTTTTGCATTCCAGGGCACTCGCCAGTTTTGATATACCACCACGTTTATACATAAGATACGTAGACGACACATTTTTCATTATTAAGTCACAACACACACGTTTCTTGATTGTCTAAACAAACAGTGCAGCTCCATCAATTTCACAATGGAGTCAGAGGATGTGAACAGAGTCATCACTTTTCTAGACTGTCACCTCAGGGTGAACGACTCACGCGTTCGTATTCCGACAAACTTTAACATTTTGATCCAGCTCATCCGCAATGTGTAAAACGGACTCCTAATCACTCTCTGGTTGAAAGAGTCAAAAAGCTCTGTGATGAAAACAATAAACACCAAATAGAAATGAAACGCATCAAGAAAGTGCTACAAGACAATAATTATCCGCCACTCCTGGTAAGACGCCAGTTAGAAGCGAACAAACCAGTGATACAACCTGATGACAAAAACGATCGTGTAGCCTCTATTGAAATTCCATATAGATCAGGCACGTCAGAAGCAATCTCAAAGACTCTCGGTGAGTTCAACATACACAAATTCTTTCGGGTTGACAACACTCTGAAACGCCATCTCATTAAAGCCAAAGATCCGGTCGAATTGCAAAATTAAAACAACTGCATTTACAAAATCAGTTGTAAAGAATGTCCCGCAGAATACATTGGGTAGACCAGTATACAACTTAGGACAAGGATAATCGAACAAATGAGAAAAGAAAAACACCGGCCTACGGATAAAACAACTTTGGTAAAACTAGAATGAGACTCAACGATCGCTCTTCACATCATAGCCGAAGGTCACACACCATGGGCTACGACAACTCGTATTTCGAACATGCACTGAACGTTTGTATGCCGAAGCTGTGGCCATTAACACCCAATCTGCATATACCAACAGAAAGGACGGAATCGAGATCCCGAGCATTTGGACTACCCTAACATCACTAACGGGTAATCACGACAAAGGTTACAGTACCACTTGACCCCGCCTGATAATGGGAGTTAGTACGATAGACAACGAATCATTCAGCGCACCACACACACAGACACACACGCACACACACGATAAAGTATTTGTTGGCTTGTGATCCTTTCCTCTGAGTCATTTGATTGTCAAACCTGCCTTGAGAAAGGTTACCCGAGGTAAATGAAACGTCGGCGAACATAATTATCTATAATTATCTACGGATATCGCTGTGGTATAAACATTATAACGATCACAATACGCGTAGGTCATCCAATGTGTACAAGTGCTAGATTTTTCGTTTGACATGTCCGATAACTACTAGTTTCCGATCATAGTAAAATACATAGATTTGTAGAGATGTGACAAAAAGTAGGTGTTCTTGTAGATAGAAAAAATATATTTGAACTTGAGCATTTGCTGATCACCGAACCCAAATCATCTATGTCTTGAAGTGTGTTCTTTTTTAGGGGAACTCCGCTTTCCGTGAAGGAATGTGTACTACATTACGTCTATGGCGTTAGAAATCAAGTCGAAAAATTGAAACCACTATAATGGTACCGAGCTATGTGACCAACATTTTGGATCTGCATGGAGATTTTCGACTATGATAAGTAGTTCCTATTCCTATCGCTCAAAATGCTATCCTATCGGAATTGCATATCCGCAAGATTTTTAACCCAAGCACATTTTACCGATTTTGTCAACTATATGATGCACATCAGGGTTTCCACAAAGAAAATGTAGTGCTTTTTAGTGTTTTACCGGATAATATTCTTTTTCGCGTTAGTTAATATCTGGTAACTTGATGCTAATTTGATTCTAATCCGTCAGTTGGTTACTGATTAAATTATCTGATGCACCTTTGGAATAACTTAAGCTTTATACTTACGACTATACTTAGTCCTGAACACTGAGGTAATTCGTTAGTGCAGTCAAGCAGCGGTCACGAATAAATAAATGTTTTATTTCCTTTTTTATTTATTGAGCATAAAAATGTACAGTCAACTTTCAGGAAGTAGATTGTACAAGAGCTACTTGGGAAAATACAGAATCGGAAAAGATGAATAGCAGTGGTGGTATTCGAACCCAGTACTCCGGGGTCAATATTTCGATTACCCTAATCACTTGACCATCGACGCGCAGGCTTCAGTTGGGGAACATTGTTTGGTAAGTGTATATTAGTTTGGGTGGAATGCTACCTCAGCTCTACCACCAGTTGAGTTGTGGGCTATCAAGCGAGTGAACAATTGTTAAACGTGGGGAAGGCCACTCAGGAGGCTCACTGCAAACTGCAAGGGCAGTTCCGGACGCTCACTGGTAATGCTTGAGGAGGCCGCGGGATTTCGCCCAACAAAATAACTAAACTGCAGAAAAGACAAAGTGGACATTTACCTGTTCTAATCAGGCACTTCACAAAGTGAAGTTGTTCTCATTACTCTGTAGCAATACAGGTAGCATTTCACCGATGCAGAGATCAGAGGTAAACGCATTACATAAAATGACGTTGTGGTGTTGCAGACTGGAGTTTGCGCCATATTCTATAGATCCATCATCATTGAGGGCCCAGTTGAGAATAGCATGATATTTGACAAGAAAATCCGGATAAGGGAGAGTAATGTTGAACAGTCACTAACCTTCATCTTTGAATTCTGTTTGTTTAAGTAAAATGTATAATGGTTCACATTCGGTTTTGTTTGCATTTTTAGAGAGAATTGTGCTTCTATTCAAAAATTTCAAACTTGTCGAATTGATCAATCAAGTGCTTACGAAGTGATATGACAGTTTTTTGGGGAAAAAGCTTGAAGAATAAAATCAATAGCAGACCATGTATCGTCATTCCGATGTAATGCATTTTGGGCTGCCATCACCCCCTCTCGTTGTCATTCACCAACTCGCTACACCAGCCCCTTTCCTAGAGCTCTAACTTCAGTAACCGCTTTTTTCCTTATATCGCATGCACTTCTATAAAAGTACATTCATATCGCTTCACAGGAAAACATTCTACAATTAGATTTGGCTTAATCTTCGTTCTCATCTAAGACACCCCAAAAGTTCCTTCTCAAACTAATAACAATAGACAAGTCAATTACTTTGTTTGAAATTATATCAATGCATGTGGCTGGCTCATTTTTAATACCACTCTTGATATTGACATCCTTTGTATGATGCGAGTCCCTTAACAATTAACTAACATCTCGTGTGGGCATACAAAACAGCTTGCGGAAACTTCACCGCTCCCTGCGTTGCTCTCCATTCGGTCAACTCAAAGCTCAATGATCATTTTGTCTTAGGAACAATTCTTTATTTCTGCTTTCATTCTACGCCACACTGGTGAAAGTGTTTTTGTATTTCCACAACCACAGAAACCCCTGAATAGTTGAGAATATGTCTTTGAGATCAATCGGCAAGTGTGAAGAAAACCTGTTATTGTTATCACTATCCAGATGACATGCTTACTTTCAATGCAGGCTAGAAGAACAAAGAAAGATGATTTCGGCTTGACATCGGCAACGTTCATTTAGATGATGAGTGATTAACTCATATATTTCTCAGACGAAGTGTTTGTTTTAAATCAAGACTATCATTTGTTTTCAACTTATCGATCACTGTTCAAATACACATAATCACAACAATATAACTCACAGTCGCAGGTCTTTTCTGTCCGGGGAATAGGATACAATGATTAGTATTTCATAATGGCCGATCAATATCCACCTGGGTATCAACAAGACGCAGCAGGAAATAAGGTAATTTAAAATCGTGTTCGCTTTTGGTATACCCGAACGTTTTGTTACCAGACGATGTAACGCAGTCAAGATAAGTTGATTCACCGATAACATATGTGTGATTGTTAACTGATATGCGTGTCTTCTGAATAGATTACCTTTGAATTATGAGGCTTAAGTGACCTGCTCCTCTACTGTATGTGCAACAGCCGTGTTGATTCTCTTACGTCAATGCTTCTGTTCAGTGACCCATTCGTGGATACTTAAGCTTCATGGAATGGATAAACGTGAAGAATACGTATTTTTCCTACAATCGCAAAACTCATATACCTCACTGTGCGCGGATTTTAGGCATTTCTTGATAATTTGGAAAGTATTGCGAATAAAACACTCGCATTGTACACACCGCAGTGAAACTTTATAGATTATCACATTCAGGATGGCAGATAACATACCGTATGCAGTTTTGAACGAGGAGTTTCATATAACCGAGCAATTTAGCAATAGAGGAGGCTAATCGATGTACAAATATATCTATTGATCAGTTTTAAAAGACCTTCGTTCACGCGTTGCATTAGTTCCAGTCAGTTTTCAACCTACCAGCAGGAGGGGCCCCAATTTATGTTGTTGGCTCTTCTCCGACAGCTTCGGGCAGACTTGTGGGTCACACGTTTCTTCATTCATATACTATTCTTTTTAGGTTAGCCTAATCGGTCGATTACTTTATATGTGTATTATCCCAAAATTATCTGCATGAATATCTACATATTGCACACCGGACTTCGGTCGATTCACTGCAGTTTGCCTCCGTTACTTACTTTCCACCACAATGTGCAGAACAGCCTTCACAATCGGTGTGATACTAATGTATCAGAGGATTTATTTAGATGATAGGATCAGAACTATAAGACACTCATTTACTGTAATTATTGAACCGTATACCACTTGGTGAAAGGTTTAAAATACGGTCTGATCAAGGAAATGTAAAGTATTTGTCTGTCTCTTCATATAAAACTAAGGATGGTGATATGATTATTGTAATTAAATGCGTTTTTAGATCAACAGACACCGTACTTAAGAAGCTAAGTGGAAAGATGTGGAACAGCAACCGAATGGTACAGATAAGATCAGGTTGTCAGGTGTTTAGTATCAATCAGCATCTTGACCAAATCTATTTAAATTTGCAACATACATACAATAGTAAAAAAACGACATCCTAATCTTTGCAAATATAAGACGCTTGCAATATATCTCTAGCGATTAATGCCTTAAAGTTTCTTTGCTGTACAAGCCCTTTTGTTGTAAATCAATAACTCACTATGTTCTTCCTCTGTAACCGAAGAAATAGAAAATGTTGTGATACACTGGTTTAGTATATGTTTGGTCGTCAATGCTTTTATTTTCAAAAACAATACCATTACAACACATTTGTTCAATCTTTCTAATTGAGCTTTACGTAGTTAATAATAACCAGTAAGAATCTAGTAAGTGACATTTCATTAGGAGATAAATCCACCGGAACTTCATTCCTACCGTCACTTTTCAAAATTGTTGCATCAGGAACTTTGGTAGTATATTGTGAGTGGTAAAAACACGAGCTCGACAGGCGGTTATTGACCAAGAGGTACCAGCCAAAACCACAAAAAATGGAAAAGGAACATCATGTCCAGGATTGCCTGTTGTAAGGGAACTGAAATTAGATATTTTACCCTTCCGAGTGAGCCCTGATATCTGTCGTTACACAAATGAATTATAGTGAATTGTAGATTAAGTAACTGGTACAGTTCAATTGCAATCGCTTTGTTGTTTCTAATTTATAACCGACTAATTCAGAAGAAGTGAACAATTTACAAATAGATGTCACCATATTATATAATGGTACGATTTAACAGCGAGATTTCAATAATTCTCGCAAACCACTAGTGATTCATTAATTACTAATCACATGGAGAAGAAAATCAGGTTTTTTCCACAGCACGAGTAAGCCGAGTACCCCATGATTTCTTTGGTTAAAACGTCAAGGTTTTGGACAATTATCTTGCGAATAGGGCCGCTTTATAACCATAACAGAAACCGATCTGTCAATTATCAAGTGAGCTCAATTTCATCGAATAGAAGTCACTCACTCTTTTTTTCCAAATCTGTTGTAAAAATGTGATAAAAGTAAATGAGAATCTTTCCGAGTTTCTCACAGGCATCGCATAGATAACTTCTTTAGGTCAAACACATATCAGAAATGCATTACATGTACAAGGAGATGTCAAGCAAGAAAAACGGGAGAAGGTTAAACATTCAATCATCTTACCGGAGATCCGATTTGAATATGCACTAATAAACTAACGTGATTCCCTGCATCCACATCTCAAGCACAAGAGTGAAATAAGTAGCGTTTTGCATTCGTTAACTCGCAGACACAGGCAGGGTTTGGCCGATTCTTTGTTCACCAAGCTGGTGGCCAACTATGCTGCTCCAGGTAAAGCCAACATGTGGGTATTGTTGAGGATTTTTCAACGTTTATTGATCGATTAAGGCACATTTTCCTACTACCACTGGCCAATATTCGTGTTGAATTTGTGAAAGTTCTGTAGCTTCAGTGGGATTCGAATCCACGCATGGATGCTGCCTACGCTTTTGTACGGCACATACTCTATCAGCTGAGCTAAGAGGCCACATCGATAGCACTGATTGTCTCCCACACAAATCACTAGTGTGTTCTTCGCGTGGGTACGAAAACCAATCGAGGCGACTAAACCTTTCACGATTTCAACAGGATACTTCAGTCTGCCGAACAAGTTAAACAATCTACATGTAGCAAATTTAAACCATCTCGTTTTTTCTATTGGATGACGGCTTTCAAAGATTTGAGGCAAAGATCACAATTAGAAACAAGCTTACCTTTGACAAACTCTGAAAATTGAAAAAAAGAGAGTTACTTTGATAATAAATTGTGAACCGCTGAGTTTTATGCAGGAGAGTTTAGGTATTTTCAGAGATTATCACGTGTAATTGCTGTGTGATAGTACTACAGGATTTGATTCATAAAGTTAACTGCATACATATCGAGAAACAGGCGAAGGTTAGATGCTGGGTTTTCAGTTCCCACCTTGTTTGTTCTATACACGACGAAATTTATCATACAGAGTAATTGAAAATGCTATGAAACCATTCTGGAAACTCACAATTATTGCTTTACATACACCGACCGTTTGTGATGATGTCAGGTTTAAAAGTGAACACTCACCCTCGTAGACAGATTCTGATGCGGTGGAATGTGACAGATGAAATGAAATTTGGACAATGAGAAAGGATATTGGTAAGAGCGGAACAAGTTTGACTCAAATATTTTAAAATGACAATTGCAAGTAGTTGGTCGTAAAATTGTTCGATTAAATACTTCCCAAACTTGATGAAAAACTCACGTTCATTGGTTCCTACAATTGAATTAATAGTTCGTCATTTGTTGTTAAGTAAAGATTTGGTTACTGCACAACCAATATTTTAATTCGTAAAGAATTAATTGGTTTTCGTCAATCTAACACATGGACCTTTTTACTATTTCAGCAACCTGGTTTGTTTGTTTAATTGCAAAGACTGTTGTAGGTGGTTATTCATACAACTGCACAACCTTTTACCAAACTTGAAAATTGGAAATAACCTTGTATAGATTGTAGATGAGGTCTTTTCAGCCTCAAAGACAATAAATCATTATCCTTTGGAAACAATACACCAAATCAATCATCATTGGGAACTTCCTGGCTTTTTGGACACTAGAAATGGTCATCAATTTTGTTTTTAATGCCTTTTGCATGAATGTTTTCATCGATTCAATCATTCACTTAAAAATTAGGATATTGGAGTTTTGCTGTGTTCAGAACCGATTATCTCATTGATCAACACATCTGGGATTTGAATTGCGGAACTCTAGCATGGAAAACATATTCGGTACCGTTATGTCAACCAGATCTCACTTCGTTACATAAGAATAACCGGGAAAGCTTGTTCGGACATCCTCTGCAGAGATAGTCAGTCAACTGTTGACTTGACTGCTTTACTCGGATATACAATGCTACTCTGCAATTCTAGCTGAAAGTTTTACCCCTAACGCGGCCTTTCTGTTATGTAAAGGGACACATTTCTTGTTGAAAAAATGAAACAGTACACGTAATTTAGCATCTTCATTAGTATTGAGTAGCAAATACGATGAGGTTAATGCTTAACTCATGTTATACGGTCGGTGGTAACAATATATATTAGTCGATATTTGATAACGAAAATCCAACAAGTTGATGAGACTTTATTGCGGTTTTTACTAGAGGACTGACAGACTGAACAGTAGTTTTTGTACAGTGTTCAAGTGACTACAAGTATCTCCTGTATTATTCAACAAACTACTTATGGTTAATATATCTCACCGACTCTCTTTCACGACGTATTTGTCTTTTAAGACAGAATACGTTCTGAAGTTTGGTTCTGGTACAATCATCCAATTAGACATCCACTTGGAATTCTTGCTTCCATAGACACTGCGGTAGAATTTAGAGGAATAGTTACTTAACCTATGAAGTAATTAAAAATTAGGAATACAATAAAATGTGCCGCTGGACTTTCACATAAACAAGCTGACTATGGAAGCTCGGTGTAGGGTTGAATGTGAACAAAGTGTAACTCCGGTTTGAGAGACCATGTGGATGTGAGTTTTGGGCTTATGCTCAACATCAAACGGCTTGGATTCACTGTTATATAACATCAAGTTAAGTGGTACCAGAATGCATTTATGTATGCAAAATCTATCTTTCACATCGCAGAAGAGTGCTGATATTTATACCACAGCGTGCATAGTTCTACTTACGCATTGTGTGCAGTTCTGTAAGCAAAACGCAGAGAGACACGTGGTTAAATGGCTGTGATATTAAACAATAAATGCTGCGGGGTAAATAAGTCATTCACACGCATTGTTTCTCATAGTCTGCAAACAGTTCCAGTCTCCTCAGTAATGCAATAAAATTTCATTAAAGCCTTAGGTGATCACTCACCCTCGATATACTCTGAAAATGGTCCACGGAAGCAAGAAAAGGTGCCATATTTCAATGCACACCTAGACAGGGTTGCAATATCTTGATGATAACCAAATAGTTAATTCACTACACGATTGCAACTAGCCTATCATAGACTACTGTACTTATTTCGTAATTTGACGTTTTGTGAAGTCTGAAAAAATGCTTGCCAAGTTGACGCTTCGGGAAAAATTAACGTGCTGAGTGACTTTGACACATCGCGATATCGTTAACCCAAACGCTTTCAGGCAAGTCAATTCGGTGACTCATCCAGCGGGTGACCAGCAAATAAATACGCAAGCCTAAGGGAATACACTTTTGGTAAAAATACAGAATCCTGCTCTACAACTACGAACGATGCACAAATCCATCAAACTGCCTGGACTTGTGCTAAGAACTGCCGAAGCCAAACCGAGTGGTTCGAGGTTACTTAGTGAGATATGGATAATACATACTGATTAAGGCGAAACCTAACTAATGTTCAGTATAACCACCAGGACAGCATCTCTTCTGTGTGCCGAGAAGGTAAGAGGTGGAGACTGGAAATCTTAGTTGCCTTCACGTCGCAAACTCGCTCTGCAAATTTGCCAAGATGTTGTAGTTTCACGGGTCCCGAATCATTCAAGCACTGTTCAGCGGAATGAAAGACTGTCAGTCTATCAGCTTAATTATTAAAGTAAACACCAGATTTAATTTGCTTCGAGGTGCGTTTGCGAATGGCATTTGGTTCATTGAAGCAATAGTCACCCTCCGCCGTGCATTCAGATCGCCGTTGTTGCACACACGAATGTGAGGGAAAGTGCAATGAATCGAATCAGCTGATCCGATTCCATCTCATAATACCTTGCGTACGCGGTTCTGGGTGATCATAGATTAGTGTGTTACCTAGACTGTGGGACTGTAATTGTAATTTTTTGAGTGCATATATTCGGATTCCAATAAACCTTACTGAGTTAACAATTAAACCAAATGCTGCCGGTAAGTTCAAAATAACCAGACACTGAGTTTTGTCATTCCAGTTTACAGTTCCGATTACCTTGCAAAAAAGAAAATAATCAGTCAGCGACCATATTCATGATTTTCACGGTCATAAACAAGACTGTCCGCTCTAAAATGGGTGAGTTTGGATGTCCACATTGCTTCTGATATCCAGGATGGTTTGAAAAGCTTTTCGACGAGCTCCAGCTTTGCTGTTTTTTTTCACACTCTTTATTTACTCTCATACATCACTAAGACGCATTGCTTGTTTGCATCCATGGGTTTTGTGCGACCTCATTTTGGCATTTCGTTGAGTGCCCAAAACTCTGACAGTAAATTAGATCTTTTTTAATCATTATGGAAGATTTTATATATGATATATATATATGATTTAGCAAATGATAGAATACGACAGAAGACTGATTCAAAACCTATTATACGTTGGATGAATATGACGTACAACGTCATATAGAAAAAGAACTTTATGTATGTAACAATTGCACACTCACTGTCGTAGGCAGCTTCTGTAATATAAAAAATAAAGATTCTTCGCGATTAATCTGTGATCATTACCAAGCGGTATTTGATCAAAATATGGGTCATACTAGTATGCTCGCACAACAGATTTCAATCACTGAACGTTCATCACAATCAGGGATCCTTGTTGAAAATGTCACCAACTCACGTTGCTTGATTTCTGTGGGGAGGTTTAGGTTCCAGATGCAGGAGCGTTAGAATAAAGGTTGAAATTGCCTTTCTACAAATACAATTACTGAAAGGGCTTGATGGAACTGCTGCGGTCAATTGAATCCTACCGATTCCGCTTATGTTTTCCAATTTATTTTGTAAATTTATTCAAAATTGTGAGCAACGCTGTAGTAAATATAAACTGCATAAATGTATCCTTCTTGACATAAATAATGGATTCAAAACCTCTATCTGATGTTGATCTGTTAAGTAGCGCGCGATACTGAAACCTTTTGAGTAACATATGGTGGAATGATGCATGCGAACACAACTCATTAAGTTCCTTTAAAGGGCAGATTCGTCATGCATAGAGAAAATGAACTGAAAATCTAGGATGCACTGTGCAGCCGTTTCGACCTGGCTGGGCCCCATCCACATTGACCCAACTGGGGTTAGGACCGAGGACGTTATAGGCAGACCCTCAGCATGATTTCCATTCAACCAACGGACAACCAATCAATTTCCATTCAACCAAGTCATCCTACTTGATGCGGAAACAGTGTGCTCAAAGGGCTCCCAAGTAAGATTGTCTTATACTATGTGATCGAAAAAGATTTGTATGGCGAGGTTAATTGTTCAAATAGTTGTCGGGCAGGTTTGAAGTTTGTGTGGAAATTGTGAAGTGTAGGCGGCGTCTATGTGTGGGTTCAAATCCCACCAAGGCTACTGAACTTTTCACAATTGCCATACAAACTTCAAATCTGCCAAACAGCAAGTTGCAAGAAAAATATTTATTCGACCAGATTATGCCAACTCCAAATAGATCCGTCTTGCGCCTGTGCACGTTTTTGTGCTAACCACAACGGAGGGAACCAGGTCCGTCTGCACAACTTTATTATATGCTCACACAAAAAATCAATTTATGCAAATTAATTAGGCCTCGAAAATGAAGTAACGAAACCACATTGTATGTGGGGAACAAGTTTGTGAACACTCAAACAAAGATTCTAATTCTGTGTTAAACGGATATTTATTTATTCACATACATCGGACTGCATTTGTGTGATGAATGCGTGAACAAGCGCTAACCGATATGCCATTAAATGCACTTCCGATGTGCTCTATGTAACTTTATAGACAGTATGTATACTTTTAGGTGGACAAGTTTTAAAGGGCATGTTTTTGACGAATAACTTACTTTCTTTCTCGAAATCTATTATAAAGAAATGGAGAAAGAGGTACAGTAAACAGGAGTTCCCTAATGTTGATGATAGTACATGCCTAAGTGCACAGTATTCATAGCATTCTCAAATCGAGCTATCGAATAACAGTTAACACAGCAACATGTTCACCGTAGAAACTCACTGCCAAGAAGTTCTATAGATAACGGAAAAAAACGGTTGGTTCATTCTTTTATGGAGACCAACTGCTGTCGAAATGATGAGATATATATTCACGCACACCAACGAGTGGTTACAGTTTTCCTAAAACAAAAAATACATCAATCCGTGAATAACTTTGTGACCTTATATAGCTCTGAAATTGAAAAACGTGTTGTTTACAGGTATGAAAATAACCTTGGGGCCAAGTATTGGTTGAGTAATTTTTTTCCACTATGCTGGAATCACTCACCATTGAGGAGTTTATCTGGAAAGGGTGATTGGATTAGATAGTGAGATAACATTTTACCGACAGTTCAGTTTTGTGAGCAAATTTACTATATTTTTCGCACAAAATTGAGCTGTTACAGAAATACCTACCAGTCTCGTTTTCTGAAACAGGGAGAAGAAATAATTATTTACATTTAGTGGGCTGCCGTGTACTACAGAAGACTGCTTGGTTAGACTGAAGGTACAAACAATCAACGCCTCCAAACATCACTGAGTAGGTGATTCTAGTTTTAACAATGGTGGGACACAAGCACTATACCTTTTCAGCTTCAAGAGAATCCATTGTATCTTCAACTGAGTCCGCCAAAAATTCACGTGAATCCAAACAATCGCGTTCTACCAGGAACAGATTGGTTATTCTGCCGTCACACGTCACCGATTGGAACGAGTCTATCAAAAGCCCGTCCAATCGGAGTGATCTGATCTCTCTTTAGGCAAATAAAAGTATATTTTGAGTGAGTTACCGATCCGGGATAAAAGTTTCGGCAAGGTGAGGTTTGATTGTTCGTCCCACCCACACCCGCCCTACCCCGGTGCGTTATGTCCGTGACCGTTGGCAGTGTGAACTTTAGACGAGAATCAACAAACCCCAGGATAATTGGTCTCTATCCCCCGATTATGGAAGGCAATCACGCCAGGGTGAATCGATAAATCGGCCAATGGGTTCAGGCATGAGTGTTGGAATGAATCATTGTATGAGTGGATTAAGTCTAGGGAGTAAATTCCATTGAGGTAGAGGTCCTTCCGAATAACATCGAGTCAAATGCAGTTATCTACATATTTCCGGCATCGAAGGGCACATTTGGTAAGATACTTAATAATGGTTTAAAGATACAATGAAAGAATTGGCAGTAGTTCAACTGAATAGCAACACTGAANNACACTGAATTCGAACTCATTCAAGAGCCAATAGAAATTCTCTGTAACTACCAGAGTGACTATAGCGTTCCATCTATAAAGCCCATGGCAACAAACAATCACACATAACTTCTCCATTTGTTATTCGGCTTCGTCGCATATTTTATCATCCTCATTGAATCATTCATCATTCCTGACTCATCTTCCCACAGCCTGGTTACATCTGTGCCAGCTTTAAAATTCAATAGGGTGAAATGTGTGCTTTTCAGTCAAACCCCATGTCACCGACATTTTTATCCTCGCTCAGTTACTCACTCAAAAAGTACTTTTGCTTGCCTACGGAGAGATCAGTTCACTCTGATTGGACGGGCTTTTGATAGACCCAGTCCAATCGATGACGTGTAACGACAGAAGAACCAATCACTTTGTTGGTTTCCTGTTAGAGTGCGATTGGTTGGATTCATTTCAAATTACAACGAAGTCACTTGAATTTGAAAAGATATATTGAAGTTCATGCATACCATTTCGTTGGTGTCTTTTGATGCAACTTGATTTGATGTAACTTTTTCGTGTTGTTATATTGGGTATTTAGCTGTTTTTCATTTTTCAACCAATGACAATAATACATGGGAGGCACCATTTTGGATAATCGACAAATTAGTGGTTATTAAACGTGAATTTGGCGTTGAAGTAAAGAACTAAGGTTGGCAGAATTAAAATGGGTGTTACACGAGTTTGGAACAGTTCTGCAAGCAGCAATATGTAGCTGGATGGTCCAAATTGGTAGAACATTACGCTGTTAGTTTAGGTACTATTTTTACAAACTATAGCACCATGAAACAAATCCTCTCCATCTCTTTTCTGGATAAAACTTTGGAAAAATATTTTTTGTCAAACATTGTTATGGTTAGGGAACAATGATTCGTGTAATCCCCATCCCTGAAATTTGAAAAGAGCAGACCTTATTGCAGTGTACTACACGATTTATGTCCACGACGATTTCGCCGCATCTCAACTTGGGGCTTTAGCATGACTACACAAAAAGTAAAGTAAATTCAAACAGACAAACAGAAAAGGGAAGGGTTACTAAGAACTTCGTGTGAGTTTGTTCTTACCCTGGTGACACGGTCCTTTTACCTCTCCTCCCTTTTTATGTTTGCCTTTTTTGACGTAATTTACTTTTCTGTGTTGCCATGGTAAAGCCTTATATAAGCAGTGTTCTCTGAATTATACACCATGCTAAGATGCAGTAAAATCGTCCTGAACATAAATCGTACATTGAAATTGCAATATGGTCTGCTCTTTTGAACTTGACTTCGGGATAGGCTTCCTTCAGTTAACCCCCTTATGTCAATCCTCAACGTGATGTCATTGAAAATGGGCTATTTGGTAAACGGAAACTAACTAACGTAAGATGTTCTTTTGAGGAAAGTATCAGCGGAAATATTCACATTGGATGCGGTATTAATGAACATTTCCTTGACGCTATAAGTGGTTTTTATTTTCCTTCCGTCTGCTTCCTATCCATGGAGACATTTGAGCGGCTCACGTGCCTGTATTATTGGCCCAACCTTGACAAACTTTTAGGGACACAATCTAGACCTAAGATATACGAATGGGTAATACAACAGTGGAAATCTCTTAAACAATCTAGTTTTATGCAATCTAATAATACTCCACGAAAGGCTACACGTGAGAGAGATGGAGCGAGTTTGAAGAATGACCTCAGTGACCAGATTTAAGTTTATTTGCATTCACGCTTACTCTTTTCAAGCTCTAAATGTAAGAAAAGAAACGCAGGTGTTTTGAATTATATAAGCACGATAAAAACACAAATAAAATGACAGTACGTTGGCCATTCTCATCCCTCATGCACGTCTTACAATCTGATTGCACCCACTCTGAGGAACCGTTTTGCTCAACTTTGTGCATTTGACCAAATCTATGAAATCCATTTGTTGTTATTGGCCTGAAACTCGCGAAACTCTGGATCGAGTCCGGTCGACTTTTGTCGTTAGATTGTAATTCATGACAAGCTAGCTAGCGATGAATCCCGTCCAACTGTGTCATCATCATCCTCTTCAGCATCTATGCAACTCACTCATCAGTCGTTAGATTTAAGAACTCATTAGAATATATTCTTAGTGTTTGCGCTAGGAATATGGTTAGGTGAAAGTTTGTTTACGATCAAACTGAAAGAATTATTTAATTGATGTAAGGTCTAAAGTAACTGATCAGCGTGTCACATAAAATACACTTATCCATGCTCGACTTTGAACAGGCATATTGACGGTGACCACTATGTCAAATATTTTAAAGTTCATATACATTGATGTGCGTTTGTTTATTGAACTGTAGTAACCTAGTGGAATAGGAGATTTGCTCAACCCGAGAGCCGGGACGTCCAGAAAACGGACTCAAAGTGAAACCCCACATGCGTGCAGTTCTTATTAACAGTGCCTTTACCACAGATAGTGAGTCATGCGTTTCGCAATGGGTTCCATAGGAGAAGAGGTTCTTCATTTTGTTTAGGCATGCATCTTCTGTCGACTGTTAGCTCCTTTCAAAGTTCATATTAGACATTTTGAGTCTACCTGCAACCGGTGCATCGCAAAATAATCAATTGAATCAACAAGTAATGCAGTCATACCTCGAAGATACGTAGAATATAACCGTTATGCACTTCCTACATATGAACACCGAATAAACTTTTGGGAAAAGAACCCCATTGAAGTAAACAGAAGTTGCTGAAGGATGATGATACGTAAAATCGTGTCTAAGTTTTTCGTTGACTGCACTCAACGAAAATGTATTACTTACTCTTTTTTTCCAAATCTGAAACACACGAAGGAATTCAATCAGATTAGCAAGCACTGAACATTGCGTAGCAAGCTTGACTACTTTGAATTGAGTCGGAAAATGGTGAGGTTTTGGGTGTAATGACGATTATTTTCAGAAGACTCCAGAAAAGTCATAGATGATTGGTTTTCTTACAACGAATGCATGAAAACCTTATTTTTATCAGAATTTGTTTGAATCTATCCATTTTGGGGTACTCTGCTTTTGGGAGTTTTTTTCTAAAAAGATAAAATTTTATCTAAGAAAAATAATACACAATTTCGTGTGTGGCATTGGCCCTGCAAGTTCGACTGTTCTTACGAATTGTCATTGTGAACCTAGGGGGAAGGATTACGTAGACTAATTCCGATCGCTTCGGTCGTTGTCAAAATACGACTCCTACTACCCTTGGTTGGACGGCTGCAAACCAAATAAAGCGGGTGAAACGTCTATGCTATTTTAGTCACGTTTTTGACGCCAGTGGTTGTGAAACGATCAAACTTCATTGTTCAACCAGACCGGGTGATGCTTTCAGAGTCTACCAGATAAAAACGTCTACTTGTGCGGCCAATGTGTCTTGTCCCACAGGACCAGGTAAATACGTACACGCTGAAAAAGAGGCAAACAAGCAATTTATTTATTTTGTTTCATTCAATAAATCAAATTCTTAACCGCAAGGAGAACGTCAAAAGACGCATCACAATATGACTGCAAGAGACTATTCACCTCATAAGGCTTTAAATCTTATTGAGTAAAATGGACATATAGAAGTCTATAGCCGTTGTGCTTACAAAAAGTAGTTTAAAAATGTAAAGTATATCGATTATCATTCCTGTGTTTGAGAAACTGAACAATCCCTAATCTTCTGGTGAACTTGAACAGGCAAGTCAGAAGCCAAACATTGCGAGAGGAATTTCTTGTGCATACTCGTGCATCGGTCACAACAGATAAGATCGAGCGAAACTGCAACAAATGTTGGGCATTAAAAATCAAGGTAGGACTTCATTCAGCGTAAAACTGTGCGTATGTGCGTGTTTGCCTACTTTGGGTTGGGACAACAACAGCGACAATATTCTTTTGGACATACAGGGTGGAATGGCCGTGAGGGATCCAACATGGCTCTACAGTACTCTCAGTTAATGACTCGGAATGGCGGGATTGGACAACAAATGAAAGTGTCGGAGCTGCTGTGTGAAAGCAGTTCCGAATTCTGTAGAACTTACCCTCAATGCCACCTATAGCATGCCAAATCATAGATTGATAGCTGGTCAGCAGAACAAGCTGAGTCACTATAGGTATATAGTGTAAACATAAATAAACCTTGGATGCATGCTGTTAGATTGGTTAGAGTTTGATTTGAAGTGTCAGTCGGTTGAGATGAAGCTGTCATTTGGTTCTGTCGGGTTCAATAAANNNNTAAATAAAATACTGGCTGTTCTACTCCATCTGGTAGAATTCATAAGTTTTATTGATTGAGGCACACTACACAGGTTCATGTTGATTTGTTGGGAGCGGCAATGCGTTACCGATGAAAAGACAATAAGATTGTTGTATAGCTTAGTTGCACTAAAACAATGGAACATTAGTGGATAAAACCTCAGACACCTTTCTGCGGGAACTCAGTGATGTATATATACATATATAGGTCATGGATTAACTTACGTTGATTAGCCTCAACTGTAAAAGAAAATATTTCAAAAAACCTTAACAACTGCAACATTTATATTTAGTTCTGATAGTAGTAAATGATTAAATAAATCATTTTTGAATGTCCCAGTTGAGATTCGGTATAATTTATCAACGAGTCATAAAAAAACAAAAAGTCGTTAACTCACGATGTTTTTGTTCTAGTTTGAAGAGTTTATAGCGATTGAGAACATTTTATTGAAAACTTTTCATTCAGGGTTATTAAAAATTTACAATACGGCATTCTATTTAACCTTTGTGGAATTCAGCAAAAGGCTACAAGAGTACACTCAGTGAATAATCGCAAAATATTCTAAATGGTAAATAATCAGTTCAACATTTTAGTAAATTTATGCTAATTTACAAGTAACTCACCAAGCGCGTGGGGGCTTTATCACTTGGTTCTCTACGCTGATTCAAATGACTATAGTTTTTTTCATTCCTAGGTTAAATGGTTTCTATTTGAAAATATTATTGCTGGACGGTTTGGAGTATCTGAAGTCCTAATAACTCGGGTTTAACTCAAACGATGTTCACCCATTTAATCAAAGATACAAGACGTCAGAAGTCACATCAAGTTGTCTGCTGAGTGACCTACTATTGGTGGTATTTCTATTTTACTTGGCATTCCAGTAAAACACGGAAAATTTCATCTTAAACATTTGACACGATGTTAGTGCTTTTAACGGTTTGAGCTCTGGATCATATACCTTTTTACCTGTTTTATAAGTTAGCCTCAGTGGTAAATCGAGAATAAATAATAATTCTTTTACCGTTCCCTTGGAGAATTGAGGGCATTGTTCTCAATAAACTGGCCAGTATTTTACTCAAATTCTCGATATCTAGATTTGCCTCTTTAAAAATACGTTTACTTCTTTCGAACGAAACGTATCGTTGTTTGCATGAAATAATCCATATACCTCAGTGCAAACGTCTCCACTGAATATTAATTCTAAATTCTGAAGCCATGCATTTACCCTTACTTACATCAGCCTCGCTTCCTCGCGTTCTATTTCATCATTTAGCCCATAGTGTACATGCAAACGTATGAATGGGAAATAGTTCCTTTGGTTTGCAGTTTTTCTTATCCGATGGTAGACCACTTCATTATTAATGTCCTTATTCTACTTGGTAAGTGGATCGGTTGTCGAATACATCGTATATAATGGGTGAAAACCCGTTATTTATAGATTCCACAAACACCTTCAAAACTGTTGAATATATTTTTATAACGAATAGATACAAAACCAAACTGTTTTCAAGTGAATGATTGCCCATCTCATGAACCTGACAGTATCCATCTCATCCAAGAATGTCTCACTAAATTCCATGATTGGTCTGTGTCTTGAACTCAAGTGCATTCCTGATTCTTTTGTTCCCTCACCAAATAATCTCACTGATTTCATGTTCAATAGTCATTGTACTCTCAAATCTGAATCTAATAAACGTAGTTATGTTTCTCTCACTTATAAGCTAGCTACCTCACGCTGAAAGTCTTTTCACAGAAATCCAAGGATTATGCTTTATGCATGCAGAATCAAAGTACGAATGGTTCCCTCACACATCATTCTTCACACTGTTACACTGCTTTATTGTTTTGTTAGAAAGGTTATACTTTCATCTTCAGGTCACTCAAACGTGTTGTCCCGACTCAATGTAATTGATAGACCTGTTATGTTTGTCTCTTTGTTTTCATACACTTGGACTCATCGTAGAGTTTCGTCGATAGCATAGGTAGTAATAAGGAAGATCGTCTGTATCAAGAAGTGATGAAAGCTTTGCTAAATTCCCAGACACTCTCAAATAATAAACTTCTCTCTGCTAGTAAATCCACACTCGGGAAAAGTATCATTTTACACCACGCCCTTGTTTTAATTTAATCGCACGTCTTTTGCCACCCACCCTAAAGATCGAATCATCCAATCCATTATTTGCTCTCCACACAGCTTGATATAATTTATTCCTAATAATTTCATCACAATGTATATATTTAATGTGGAAATTCCGAAACTACCGAAAATTCGCCTGTTGGGTGCATAAGGTTTGTCCCTAACTTGACTAGTCTATTGCCTGGCAACCTGAGATATAACCTTGCATTTTTTTATTTCACTTAGATAACCAAATCGTTTTTCTCTAATAAATTAGGAGTTTCGTGCATCGATGGAGCACACTATCAGTAAACTTCCATATGTTACTGCAATCAATAAGATCTGGCTTTCTTTCTATTAGGATTTGCTTGCAAAATAACCGAATGTATAGTCGGCTCCAGATTGATTTACTTGTTCTCCATTGCGTCCCGTTAACAAAACTTTCAGGTAGGTGTTTTTTTGGAACCTCATTTTTTTATCCTTATGTAGCATAAGGTACTGGAATGGAGTTCGATTCAGAAAAAACTATATTAACAAAACAGTTTTGAAACTCACTTTGTTCTTTCAGATCTGTTCGGGTTTTGATGTAATAACAAGATGTTTTCAAAGGTGTCGAGACTAGAACGGTCAAAGCTGTTAAAAATGTACAGCACATGGGTAACACTTTTTACCACATGATGGCTTTGGTCTTCATGCAATTTACTCATAAATAATCCTCAAAGAGGTAGTGCACATAATACTTGGCATTTAGCCAAATAGCTATTTCTTTTTAACACAAAAAAACAAATTTTGTGACGTTAACGAAAGCTGCCAACATCTGAGAGTTAGCCAATGTACATACATATCACAGCCATTCTCCTGGGATGAGCGTTCGACGGTTAATCCCAATCGGTATTAATGAAAGACAATTGAAAAATGCAACTTCGACCTTTTACTGAAAAGTAATTATAAATATAAGTGAAAATCACTTACCGTTCAGGAATTCTAAAACACATTTTCAACAGAAACAATGTATACAATAGTGTCAGAACATTGATATTCAGAAAGTTGGGGAAGCAATTTAAATTGCGCAGCTTATACATAGCACCATACAAACAAACCAAAGTCGTTGTTGCATCCATTTGTGCAGCCAGCTGGGCTGATTGACGAGAGAAACGTCTTGTACGATCCCATCGTAGAACGGCTTTAATACAGTAAAGTGAATAGTCAACCTGAAAGACTGTCTTATAAATCTTTGTTCGTTTCAATGATTCTCTTCCGGATTGTCCCCAGTATATGTTTCATTCGGAATGACCATTCAGTATGCATGTCATCTATTTTTCTGGTAGTCCTTTATGCGCGTACTTCATCATTGCTTCCAGGGCGTTGTTTGCTGCTTCTGTTATTTCCTGTCCGTTACCATCATTGATCACTTTCCACAAACATGTATTCCTATATTTGGCTTTATCTTTATGGTCAATTGAATGTTTTGATTGAGCACGATATCATCTTTTCATTTCACCCATACACTCTATTGGCTTCAGCACAAGTATATCACCAACTTTGAATTCCCACAGCTAATTAACACCGAATCGGAAACAACTCTTCTGCTTACCTATACGCTTTTTAATCCTTGAGTTGTTGAGAAATCGTGACGCGATTTGCGGTTCTTGTAATAAATAGCATATTAACAGAACGGCGTGTGCGTCTGCTCCAAGGGAGTTGAA
>UZAN01039375.1:168056-179460 GCA_900618425.1 Echinostoma caproni | reverse complement strand
GATATGTTAACCTACGTTCAAACTCCTTATCTGAAATGCAAAAGGACAAATCAATATATTACAGTACGAACAAAATGTGAGTTAGAAATGAAAAGTAAACCCGCTCAGATAATCAATAAGTTAGGTCATTGAAACAAATGTAAAGTATGAAATAAATCAGTGTATTGTACTGCTATCAAAATAATTTTTCCTATTCTTTCACATGCATTTCAGGGCTTCCGTCAATGAGGTGGTATGAATTTCACAAGTTACCGAGAATCATAAGCGAATAACCCCACTGGTACCATTTGGCAAAAAGCAGAGTGGTTAGAAATAATGAATCAATGATTTTGGGGGTCTCGAGAAAATGTCACAGCTGTTGTGTGTATTTAGTACAGCGAAAAATGATCACATCATTATTCATGCGACTTATGTTTGAATGATCTCCATGGTCGTCATCTGGTCGTCACTGGTCGCATATACAGATGGACATACTGAATTGGTATATGTTTATTCATCTGTTATTCCGAATGTGCCGCTTGTTTCTAGCCTTCAGATCTCCCTGAAAGATTCATCTAAAAGTCCAAGTGGTATGACCCTCCTCTGCGACGTTCAGGAGTCATCTGAATCTTGATTCCAAATCATATTCCTTTGTGTCTTTGTCCGAGATCGTCTGATGAAAAATATTGTCTTCCTCACGGATTTCTTGTAGCACAAAACAAGCAAATCTACCAGTTATCTTTTACGGTGACAAAGACAAAGCACGGATTATTTTAACTCGTCCATCATATAATCGAGATAATTATTGGAAGGATTCATAGATGGGAAATTAAACTGCGATGTCAAATACAAATTTAAACAAACAGGTAAAGACTTTAAAGTTTAATTTGGTTCATGACGTCGATTGAGGGCACATAGGTTCCTATCATAAAATAAGTTCATGCCATAAACTGCACTTATTGCATGTGCGATTAAACATAAACAGACGTCTAATGTGCTATTTGGCTCGCAAATGAACACAAAAGGCACCGTGCAGGAAATACGAGTTTTGATGAATAAGACTGAAGTTGAAGATATTCACATAAATCTTTTGNTCATTAGATACAGCATATTTCATATTTATATGCAGATTTACATAGCCCAAAGCAGTAAGTAAGACCAATGTTCAGGTCACCAATTAGTATGGTACAGGCAAAGAGACGTAACCTCATTTACGTCTCAACCTCAGTGAAGCTTTTCGGAAAAAGATTATTTTCTAGTACGGAGTAATTGTAAACACTTATGTGCAAACTGACAAAATAGACGTTTGCTTTCTCATTTAACCTGAGATATGCGCGTAATTGGCGTGACTTCATGTGCCACTGGATCCAACAATATCAAGGAAAATGAAACGAAACTTTTCTGGGTAAATATAGACTGTAACAAATAAGAACTTTTTCTACTGGAGGGGAGTTCTCAGCAATTCAGTTTAGCTACAAAACAAGGAAAAGCTCAGAATGTAGGAAGCAGTGGACCTAAGTGGGTCTTATCACTGATGCGAATCCATCGACCCTACTGGGACTTGAACCTGGGAACCTACAGGTAGAAGGAAACCATACTACCCGCTCGACCAACGGCCGGGGGAACAGACCGTATTTTATTTCCCTTATACGTGATATAGTACGACCTCTCTTCAAGGGCTTAATACAGGCATCAATCGTGGAGCATTTCAGTGCTCGCGTCTAGTGTAATGACTCGACTGGAATCCTTTCGAACGTGAACAGATGTTGCATGGTACCACACCGGATTGAACCGGCAGTTTACCTGTTTCTGGTTTTCCGGTTAACGCATCAAATACTCGACAAATCCACTGCATAAATATAAAAATCTGTTCTGCGGGCCAAGAGAACTGAAGTATTCACCAAAATACGTATCATTGTATTGGCTTACGGCTTTTTGTTTCTGAACAAGAATAGGTAATAATTTGGAATTGTATAAGATACCGAATTCAACAGGAGCAATGTAAGCCATACAAAATGAAGTGTACGTTCCAAGTATTCTGCACTCGAGTAACCTTGAGCCGTAGGTTGTCGGCAACTAGCTTTAAGTTTTTTGTAACACAGTCTATTTTTTCCGATTACGCCAAAATTTTCTGTGGTATTCCGAAACATATTGTAAAACATTTTCAGGTGATGTATTTATGGTTAGCTGCCAATTACCAACATCGGACAACTACACAGATTGTTGACTGCCTTGTTAATGTAAAATAAATAACATTTTCAGTTTGTTATGCTAAAGGGTTTTTTTGACAAGGACAATTCAATTTATATTGACTTTCTGGAGTTTGACTATGACAAAATCATTCAAACGATTCAGAGTAAATCTCTGTAAAATCCGTCCAGCTGCTTACGTAACAGATATTTGTCCAAATGAATACAAATCTGAGGTGACCCACCACTTAAATCTTTAGTGAGACTTTGTTTCATTATTGATCTTATACTAATTATGTTTTCTTTAGTCACAACACTTTCATCGTGCCTGACATGCTCACACTAAAATTGAAGGAGGCTACTCCGAGCATAATTTACTGCTCCAGCCGATTCTAACAGCCTCATCTCATGTCTGTTCGGGGGTCATTTCTATTTCGATACGTTCTTTATCGAATTGTAGTTACAATGTTCACGGTCATTATTTTTACACGGAAATCAAAGTATTGATACTCAGAACTGTAGGTAGCATAGCAGTATAGTGCTGGTTAGCGCCATTCCAAAAATCTCAGCGCGATAAACACGGATGATATATTTCCACAACCCTATATTTTCTGGTACACAAGTATTCATCTTGGTATCTCAATTAGTGAACTGTGACTTTACTCTGACCTACGCATATTTATTCACTGTACCAGTTGAGTTTCAGGATCAGAGAAACATTGATCACCAAGCAGCTATCGAGTCCTATTGCAGTCAAAACAATTGTAAACTCAGTGAGTACCGTCAATATGTGAAATTCTACTGATGTTCGAAATATAACAGGCTCAGTTTCTTAGCTCAATGATGTTTTTATCGTTCATCATGATATGAAAACACTGCAATACTAACCACTCCATGTTCTCCCGTAAAACTTCATCCATCACTTACTTAGTTCTTCCAGTTCTGTAAAAATGCATAACGGGGTTTTGTTTGGTATTGTTGCGTCTCAATCGGCATACATTCAATTCAATAGATAAGTTTTCTGTGTCTGAGTAGACGAGAGCAAAAATAGACAATCTGATGTACAAGAACAGGACCAGATGGTGGCAGACTCGAACTACGTCATCTGACACTCGAAACAAGTTGAACCAATCGGATGCAATGTCATTCGCTTCTTTGAAATGCACAGCGGCAGGTGTTTACTATCAACCCGAAAAATAGTCCAATGCGTCATTGCTCCTGTTCATTGCTTTTATGATGCTGGTAGTTCCTTCCCGGTAACGCTGAATAGTACATAGTACTGCACCACATATTGTATGTTAACCATTGCTCTGAGGGATTGCGTGACCAACTTGATTTCAAAGCAATACAATTGCATCAGAGGTTTGTTCGTTCCGTTGTATTCCAAACGGGACATTTATCCGAATGTTGAAATTCCGAAGAAGTATGATTATGCTGACCTAAATGCAAAAATGGAGCTAAACCTCCGTGTTATTTTGTAATTTCATTTAACATAAATTTATCAACTGAAAGTGTCTTTTGGTTCAAGTACCGTTTGAACTTCCTCAATAAGAGTGATATTAGGTTGTTTGTGCCCAACCAACTGAGAAAAACAATGCAATCAGGTTTTGTTAAAGCATGCATAATGCCGAGTGAATGAGTCACGTTCCATTAGAATTGCTACGAAACCTATTGGAGCTGTCGTTTTTGATAGGTGTTCATGGAAATGTATATTCATCCTGTCCACGAGGATTCCACTAGGGGTCGGATGGGTTGTTGGTCTGTACTGCTGATTGATTCAGCATAGTGAACACATTCTCATGAGTAAACCCATCCTAGTATTTACACATAAGTAGTCTGTAGACTCTGACCTTCTATGATATAATAATTAATAATTTTATATTGTTAATTGATTACTTACCCTGAACGTATTCTGCAAAGATGATAGTCGAAATGAACGGTTTTCACGTTGTCTTTAGGTGCATAGTTGTAAATCATAACCAATAGAAGTATGAGAACCAACGGACACAGTTACTGGATATAAAACACATGATTGGTAAAGCGCGGCAAGTTGGTCGAATACATAGATTTTTGTGTCATTGATAACTTAGAAGAGAAACAGAACAATTAGTTTCACTGATTTACTGAACTATACAGTAATTCCTCTTCTAGTCTGTTGAAGGATTTACATCATATTTGTTAGAACTACTGAGAGCACATTAAACCAAACTGTTTTTATACTTCTTCCGAACATGAACAGTGAAACAAATGTGAAATAAACCTGTGTCTGTGTTTAGCGTGAGTAATATAATAGTTATAAAATTATCTGTGCGCGAAGATACGGATGCTTGTAGTTTCATCCTTGTCGCATGATCAAACACTATTCATCAAAATTCACCCCTGCGTGCGCTCTTTGACTGGCTGCGCTACAACCTCGTGTTATCACATCTCATCAAATTTGAAGGATTTTTTGTCATTATTATGGCATTTGTTCGTCGATATACCAGATCGGAATTACTTCTACTCAAACTCTCTAACGGATTCACATCACGATTTGATTCAACCACATTCAATTCTCTCGGATTTCGAAATTCACACAAAAAGCACAACTGGGCCGGATAGCAAGTTGCTCTTAACTGCACCCCTCCGTCAAAAATGTCCGTCCCATCACTACTGAGTACGAACATACGTTCATTGGATTTATCACCTGTTCTCCGTTCCCGGATTCACGTTCATACTTGTCTGATTTGCATACAAGAATCTCGGCTGAACTCCCATGTTGTTGACCCGTTAGTGTCCATTGACGGATTTAACCTGTACCTGCAGGACAGGGAATCATGTGGCAAGAAATCCGGTGGTGGTGTGGTTACGTACGTCAACACTTCGTGGTGTGGCAAGTCAGATACCGTTTACTCATACTCAAGTAACGGTATTGATTGTTTGTCTCTTCAGTGTTACCCTAAATTCTCCCGACATAGAAGCACCTTCATAATGAACCTATATATTGCTCCGTTTTGTACGCAAAATACCATCTCGACATTCTTCCACTCATTTTTACCTTTCCTTGTACCAATGCTTGAGGACAACCTGCACAATATTGTAGGTGATTTTAATCATGCTTCAACCAGGCCTCTCACTCCCTTTGATTTATGCGTTTCACTGACTAGAGTTAACTCCGTTTTAGACAGAATTATAACAAATCATCCCGAATTCTTCTCTCTTCATCTCCGCGCACCCGTATCAACCAGTGATCATTGTCTGCTCCTTTCTTAGACCTAAAATAAATTCCCGTTTTGCCTTCCATTTATTCAGGCAAACTAACCAAATCAAAATCCGTCTTCGAAACACGTCACGTAAATGTATTCTTCTCCTTCAAAGAGTCCTATCCCATGCAGTTTCATGGTTTTCCCTTTAGCCTTCATTGAACAACAATGTTAATCTTTTTTTGATACAATCAATTCCATCTTTGACATCTGTTGCCCGGTGGAAACCCTATTTCTCTCCGATGGTCGTATTGTATCTCCAAAACTGAAAACACTTAAGAGACGCAATGAACATTTCTATAAATCCCGTAATTCATCAATGGTTAGCTACATTTCCACCTTGATAAAGAAAGAAATCAAGCAAATCGATACAACCTATGGGAATTAACTCCTATGCAGCCAAAACGGGAGACACTTATGGAAAGGAATTCGGATCTTATGTGCAGCGAAGTCCAAACCCGATAAATGTACTGTGGACGTTGAGAGTATAAATCAGGCTTTTGTGCATCCGAGTAGTGATCCTCCTATTTCATGGATTCCGAAAGACGCAGCTGACAGTCCCGTTTTCGAGAGAACAAATATTTAAACTCCTTCGCACAACTAAATCATCCACTGGTATTGGTCCTGACGGTTTATCTTCATCCCTTCTAAAGTATGTTGCCCTGGCTCTAACGGATGTTTTTACTTCTATCCTCAACAAGTCACTCAGTTTATATTCAATTCCCGATTGCTGGAGACCCGTCACGATCAGTTCCATTCCAAAACCGTGCAGATCCAGCCCCCTGTCCAAACGTTTCCGTCCCATTGCTCTAACGTCATGCAGTCTTAAATTGGCAGAACGTGCCATTCTTTAACGTCTTTCTGCTTCCTTCTGTACCCCTGAAGACCATCTCCAGTTTGCCTAGAAAACGAACAGGTCCAATTTGGATGCTGTTGCCTCCCTCGTTCGTCACGCTAACAAATCTTTAGACGCATCTGCGAAGTCTGTAAGATGTGTTTTCTTAAATTTATCATCAGCTTTTGACTCTGTTCCGCGTTCCGTCCTTCTTCGTAAACAGGAATCATTAAGCTATTCCAGGCACCTACTGGCGTAGCTTGTCGACTACTTTACAAACAGAACTCAGCAGACTCGGCTCGGTAGGAAAACATCTAAACCACTCGTGAACAATTCGGGAGTATTACAGGGTGCCGTATTGTCTCCCTTCTTGTTTTCCAACTACATCAGTGATCTGTTTGCGAGTTCTCCAGCCCATTTATTTAAATATGCTGATGAGGTAGTCCTCTACCAAGCCACTTCTGTGTCTGTGGACCTTTTACATTTCTCGAATAATCTTTTGCATATTCATGAATTTTCCGTTCTTTCTGGACTATCTCTTAATTTATCCAAGTGCTTCGAATGCACTTTCTCCCTTTCTTGATCTGTTTATCCTTGTGATCCGTCTGTCATAAATATGGATCCCCTAACTAGAGTTGAATCTGTTAAGTATCTGGGAGTTACAATCGACACTAACTTAAAGTGAATATCCCATATTTACATCTGTGTACGGAAACGCCGCAAATTATCTTTTCAACTTCGAAGACTTAGGCAGTTCAATGCCAAGGAAAAAATCATTTCACTTTTTGTTTATCAGTGTGTTTTCCCCGTTCTTCTCTATTGTTCTCCGGTGGATTTTGCTGGTCTACTAAAGAAAGACTTCAAAATTCTTCGTCGCGGTTTGTCGATCATCATTCGTGTGTGTCTTATACCCGTTGATCAGCTATCTAAAAAACTGTGTGAACTTCACTTGTCCGCATGTGAAACGTTTGCCCAGAAAATCCTCGCTGACCCCGACCATCCTTTACATGGCGATTTATCTAAATGCTGCTCTCATACGTGTACACGTTCTTCTTACTATCGATTATTACCCTCTCGCATTAGTCTCTACAGAAATTCCCCAGTTCCCTATCTTGCCAGAATCCTTATAAACCGAGAGCGCTCTTCCTCAGAATTTCTCAGTAACCTTAAAGGCTAAATATTTTACTTGTATCTTTCCCTCTATTGATGAGATGTGTAAATTTTTGACTGAAATGAGAACATTCATTACTCGCGAAAGTTTATACAAATACAAACAGAAATCTTTGTCGTCCATTGAGGAACAAAGGCGGGTATTGGGGACAAACAGTTAGTTACCCATGGTTCAATATGATTAAAACGAATGAATGACTCTATTCGGTTAATTTTTAATGTTTGCTTCCAATGGGATGATGTGAAACCGATTTGAATTGAGCAGTTGCTTAGACGCTTCCTCGACTCAACACAGGTTTCAGCCGGATACATCCTGGTCCGTGATAAATTCGATTACCACACAAGGTTAGAGTGACAGCGCCATTGGGAAACTTGATCAGAAAGAGGCATATAATGTTCGTGACAACAGTCATTTCGATTCAGATCGATTATAAGATTGAAAATGGTGATCATTTATGGTAAATCATGCTTTCTTACTCTTTTCCTCATTCACTGTAAATAAAAATATTGGCAATGAAGAATTTCAATAAAGGTTGCGTTTAAATTGATTGATTTTTGTCCGCATCTTTAATTATGTAAAATGGATATCAAACTCAATCAAAAAGCGACTTACAGTGTACCTCCTCTGTAAACAGGATTCCGTTCAAAAATATCTGCATATTGTATATAATAACCACTGAGAAAACAGGCAATAGTTTTGCAATGCGGGTAACAGTTTTATTGACAAGATGTACTGGATAAGGTTATAACCTCACTCTGATATCGCTTGACGCACTAGGGCTAATAGAACTGAAGTAAACAGGCTGTGTATTAGCCATTAGATCTATGTGTAAAATTACAATTGACTGTTTCCCTCAGTCAATTTCACCGAGTGGTTTGTTTGTTCAGAGGGTTACCAATATGCAACAACTTTTGTGTTGATTTGTTGGGGATTTGCAGTTCCGTATATAGACAACTTTTGTAAAGCTTCTCATAATCAACTTCCATTTGATCATCATCAGCATCATCATAATCATTTCATCAGCATCATCATCAACATCATCATCACCACGGTTTCAAACGATTGCTTGAACGTTTTGTAATGAAACTGTAGTCAATACATCTTTTTATTTGGCACACCACATTCCATTCAGATACGGATTTCGTACCTAGAGCCAATCATTGATTCTTCGATAACAAACATAAATTTACATTCTGCTCTTCGGTTTTTCGCACTTCCTTTTCTTGTTTACCAGCGCGTATTTTTTAAACATTTTTCGACCTTCACTTGCTCACTGAATCATGACTCCTTAAACGGCCCGGGCCATCGATCTATATTGATCCGTCTGGACTTTCACACTCATGTTTACCGTGTCTTCCAGATGCCATGACTATCGTTGCAGTGATCGGAAAGCACTGAGCGGATGCTTCATCCTGTTTGGGACCCATGGGCGATGCGTGTATTGTGTTCTTGTCAGCACTCGATCAGCAAACCTTCGAACTGGGAGTCGAAACCGTTTCTTCAGGGCTATAAAGCCATTATCATAAATAGCGCTTAATCTCAGGGAAGGTCCGGCTGAGGTATCCAAAATATTCACCCTTTACTAGATTTTTTTACCCAGAATTAACGTA
This sequence comes from Echinostoma caproni, assembly GCA_900618425.1. Taxonomy (NCBI): domain Eukaryota; kingdom Metazoa; phylum Platyhelminthes; class Trematoda; order Plagiorchiida; family Echinostomatidae; genus Echinostoma; species Echinostoma caproni. Next base: position 170,434 of record UZAN01039375.1, on the reverse strand, counting down.
CAGACTGAAGTGCATTATTACCCCTCAGGATAAATTGTCGGTTTGACATTTGTTACTTAAGTTCAAATGTTTACCTATGGTTTTCCCCTGGTCAGTACTGGTTGCTTTATATTGCCCCCAGAAGTGATTGGAGCGTTAGGAGATTGTACACATCATATCTCTTGTTTACATTACTACTGATCCTGTTCATCATTACCATTATCATTGTCGCGATCACTTTTGATGTTCTCATTATCATAATGAGCTCCAATGACAACAAAAATATTACTTATAATCAAATCACTTACCGTCTTGTTTGATTTCTGAAAAATTGTTGCAACAAAATGTGTTTAGCCAATTCAAAAGTTAATTAGCGTGGAATTCAAATGAAATATGCTTCCCCTTTCCCAGTTGCATCTTCCGTTGCAACGATTGCAGTGGCATGCAGTGAAGAGTCAACGGTTGGGATGCTATCGCAAACTCAAGAACTCACCCTGAACGAAATCTTGAAATACAGAAGTAAGATAAGAAGTTTTGCATTATATTGTTTTTCTTTTTTCTTTTACTTCCTTTTCCTGAATATACAAAGATACAATTTTCAGGAATGGGGAAGCGGCCAACAAAAGGGCTGCCATTCAACACACAATGAGGAAAATCAGGCGATGGTGTTGGTGGGATTTAAAGACACATTCATGGGGTGACAATTTTGGTGCTGTTACCGCCAGGCCACCACTGTCCACATCTGTAGACAAATATTCAAATACCTCTATTGTACCTAGTGTTTCAGATTTTATTGATTCAGTTAGTTTTCATAACCAATGATTATTCTGGTTCAAACGCTCGGGCATATTTTTCGCACCAGTATGGATGTTAATATCAACATGTATTTTTGGTGTACCGAACGACGGACTGCAGTCTTTAGACCAAATTGATCCACCATCGAGTTTTCCAATCATAATCTGAATAATAATATAGTGTTTCTTTTACAGAATCATTACAAACGTCAATTTTAGTCTAAGCTGATAAGGCCAGAGAAAATCAGCTAACTATTTTAAAATCACGTATCTCGATACACCAAATGCACTCAAGCGTTGTCCGATATTGTTTGTTTACTAACTTTAGGGCCTCTCTCTCTTCCCGCAACAGCTTGCATGGATAAGTCGACAGTGTCAACCGCGGAAGCAATGTGTTCATTGTTTTTTAGCTATTCACATTGGAGATGGACATCAAATGCTAAATGGAATTACTGGCACATAACAGTCACTTACGAGTGAAGTTTTCATCTAAATGGTATAGGCAGGATGGTTTTGAAATGGTCAGTTGCGTGATATGACAGCGGGTCTGAGCATGCTATTAATACACCGATTGAACTTAGTTGAATGGAGAAAATCTCATGAATGGATATTAATACACCCCGAAAAACAAATTGCCGTAATTTTAATCGACAAATTATCCGATTCTGCTTTCGCAATAAGAAATAAATCCTATTTGTGCAAATTGTATTCATTGGCCATTGAAGTTTTTAAATCTCCAGCAGAATAAATTTTGTATCACGATTTACAACGATAACAAGACAAAATGAATGCAGTTGCGAAAGGTATAGAAAATTTGCAGTGAATCGATAAACTACTGCATTCAGCATAAAATCGATAAATTTTATAATTTAAATCATGTTCTACTTCTGAACTTACTGATGAGGAGTTCTGGATAAAAAGTACACGTTGATTCAGAGTGTAAACTATATAGAATTATTGTTTCTTTTCTATTTGTGTTTAATTAGTCATTTGCAAATAATTTCATCAAAATCATATGAATGATCCGTGTTCAAGACAAAAGTTGATCCAATTCTTTGTTCCTCCAACCCAGAGGTGAACACTTACCTTGCTCCTGATAAACTGTAGGTTATGATAAAGCAAGTTTGGAGAAAAATAATTTCAGTTGATGTACAACTCACAGACGAGGAATTTGTTCAACCAAACAACAAATCACAATTCAAAAATTCATGTATAATGTGCATATTTACTCACAGTATTGAACGTTCCATCAAACCTTAGTTCTTGTAAATGGATTGGAATATTAAGCTACCGGTCGCTAAGATGTTTGATAGTTTTGGCCAATATCCCACAGAATTTTATCCCGAGTGTTTCAATAAACATCCTCTAAATTTTCCCTCGTGGCATTATATGGGGATTTACTGAGATTTTGCAACGACTTTCGTTTTTATCAGAACACATCGTGAAAGCAATCATCATCAATAATGACCTAAATTTCGCGCATATGTGATTCGAAAAAACAATGACGAAAAATAGCTTCCAGGTTGATCAAAGCAGCTCAAGAATGCGGTCATAGATCAGGAGCAGTATATGAAAATTAAAATCATCCACTAGACAAATATTTGT
>UZAN01039375.1:152654-168048 GCA_900618425.1 Echinostoma caproni | reverse complement strand
CTATTTTTCTTCTTCGAATGAAACCCAAATTAAGATCTTTTTTTCAATTGCACGAGTAATAGAGTTGGGTGGTAACAGGTGCTGTGATTGGTGTAATATGATCTGGGTCCCTTTCATTCCTAATTTCATTCGCACACGATAAGTAATCGTAGCGAACACACGGAGATTAATTGTACTACGGATTTCCATTATGTCGNCTGATATACTGAACGAGAGCTCAAATTACACACGGGTTGTTTCAACTATGCGGTTATCTCACGCCGAGCTGTAAGCCACATACCCCTCAAAGAACCACTAGACTTTGATCATTTCGTTCAACAGAAAATGGACGAATTGAGAGGTTAAGACCAATTCGTACAGTTTCTATTAGCATACACAACCTGGTGTTTAAGCTCAGTGGTGCGGTCTCAAGTACACCAGGCATCTAAACGCCAGCACAGGCTGACCTTCCACAGTTAACCTCGTAAATGTTGATCTCCATCGAATGAATGGAATAACAAGACCTTCATGTTTGTGCCTCCGATTCTTTCTAATAAAACCTTAACATCCGAAATATCGAATTTATTCACAACAAATGCTATCTTTTCCTTGCACAATAACTGTTGTTTCGTATGCTCCAGTGGCCTTGGACAAGTGTGAATCGAATATACTTTATGTGAACCTGGATTATATCTCACCAGCAAATCAGAAATTTAGTGGCCCTTGATAGGTGACCATTAAATTAGCTAACACATTGAACATCTGTATTGTTCTTTCCTCAATTATGAACTGTGAGAGCTATTCGGGAAGTTATTGCAAATAACTCTTCACTTACTACCCATCCAAAAACAGGTTCAATCACTTTGGACAGAAATTGTTCACATTTGTTAACTTACGGAGAGAGCTTTCTATAATTGAGCAAAATGAAGCACTATGTTACATTGCAACGCGTAAAAAAGACGATGAAAAAGTTTCTGGATTATTTATCTGTCGTTATCCGAAGCAAAAAAATACTTGTTTCTTATACCTACGCTTTTTGTATTCACATAAAAAATGGTTCAATAGATTGGCTGTTAAAGGCTCTCATCTTGGCGTAGTGTTTATTTTGGTTGTTTAGTTCAATTTATTCCAAAAACGTTTTAATCAGTCACAATTAATCGTTCAAAGGCGCAGTGATCTCGGTTGCTCAAAAGGGAGGCAAATCAGACTGTCGTTCTTGATTGAAAGGTAAAACGTGTTCCATTCTTAAGTGCCCAGAACAACTGTGCTCACTTAACGGACCACCCATTCCCAAGAACCCCAGGTAACGGTAAACAACGACACTATTCAACTGTTTTATTATGCTTAATAGAGAAAACTTGTACAGCGCTTTAATTTGATTTTACTGCTAGATTTACAGTCGATCAAAATGCATGAGGTTAAAGCGATTTGTGCCTATTTCAAACTTGTCAAGTGTGATCAATACCGTTATTCGGTTTTAGTTCCTCCTTATGATTTCCACCACTGGATAATTGCGGTTTATGCACACATTTCGAACATTAGTGGTGCACTAAAAGTGCTTGGAGGCAATATGAATGCAATCTAAAATTTAACCCGATTTTGTTACTCTAGCCCGTCATCTGAACGGAAAAATCAACCCTCAGATTCCATTTTGAACATGTTTTATTCAGCTTTTAGCTGCCCACACGAAGTGTACTCCTAGCCGAAGCAGGCAATGAACACGTAGTGATAATCTTTTGTGGTCAAGGTGATGTTGGGCACTTTGACCTTGTGTCAATTATCGCTTGGGTACAAGAAACCGTCATATAAAGGGCCTAATAGTTTTATACATCTTTCCTGAATGTTTTTCCACATAGACGTGTCAAATTTTACTTAAAATTTGTAAAATTCTTCTGGAAAACAACTCTCTGCCCACCAAACCCAATAAATCGAGGAAACTAGTTAACATGATTTCTTTGAATTTGTTATTCACAGCTAGCTACATCTCAGCATCCTAATGAAGTCGAATAATTTACGCTTAGACCGTTGCGGAAGTGACATTATTCTTCCATGTCATAAAAACAGGCGGTCCACGCTGTAGTAAATCGAAAACTGGTTTTCCATAGACAATGTTCCAAGTCTATTAAATGAAGCCACTGGTTTGGCTGTTTACACATGGAGCGTCTCCATTAGTTAAATGTTGTCCGAAACGAACTGAATCAAACCCTTTCACGATTAAAATTGCTTACCTTCGCAAGACTCCACTACAAATTAAATTAGATAAAATTGGTTGGCAATTATTGATTGGCTTGGTAAANAATTGGGATGTCTCAATTACCATAAATATCTTTTCATTGTAAAAACTGAATACTTGAAATAAAACGATCCCGTTTTTCTAACTCACTCAGTTTTTTCTCTGAATATAAAGGAATTCAACAAATGTAGGTATTTATCCAGCATTGCTGAAGAATGAAAACTTCTCTTCCTTTTTGTGTCGGTTTCAATTTTACGAAGAGCGTCCTCAATTTATCTAAGTTTTAACTTACTCAGTTGTTCCAGCTCTGAAAGCGAAATATTTTAATAATTCATTAGCCTCACTGCAGCTCATGTTTTCATGAATTCATGGTTTTCAGAGTACCACATATCATGAAATGAATGAAATCGAATTAATAGATACTTTGGAACAAATACATAACTAGTTAATATCTAGATTTATTGAAATATCTTTTATAAGAACTTTCATATCCGATCAGACGATCGTATCACCATGGCTCAATAGATTGAGCCAAATTTCGAGAGTCCTCGTGCGCGATTAATTACAACTGGGTTGTGGGTATCAGTTAGTCGATGATAGTAAACACTCAAATTGCTTGATTTTATGCCATGGTAATATTGAACACTCGTGGTAGCGTTTAGCTGGTATAAGGATGAGCTCAACTATTGAACATTTATTTATTTATGCAAACACTTATCTTTGATAGTTCATCAAGAATAAAACGTATGAGGTAACGCCTATTGATCATGCTAATTTCTCATTGTTTCTTCAACTTACCTTCAATGTGTTCTAAAATTCCAGAATAATTTATCGATAGATTAGGCTACCACTGCACGAAACACAACAGAATGTGAGCAGTTGATGTACCTTTCCAATTTAATTCAAAAGCCAATACATTCCGAGAACACATTCTTTTTTATTTTCGCTGTTCTAGATTTAAAACCCACTCGAGATTTTCCGTCGTATTCTGGGATTTATAATATTGATGCAGTTCGCCATTTTCCGTCTATTGACAGTCATCGGACCTCACAAAGTGATGAACTCTGAATCACTCTCTGCGCTGTGCAAAGTTGCTACTGCTACTGTCCGCCCTCTTTGTCACAAATATCACTTTTGTCCTTGCCTGTCTGCCGTCACCAAATTTCAACCTGATTTGTCTTATTGTTGATGTGTTGGTACAGAGCTACAGTGCTAAAGTATGGGGCAGTTATATGACGGTATTTGGTATATATGTACGTACTTGATGGTTTTCGTTATCCGTTCACTGAATGACCGTAACAATTCCGCGGTACATCGAAAACCCTTTCAGAAACTACAACAGGGTCAACCCAAGAGGGAGTATTATTTAAGTCACCCCAAAACCACCAACCCGGCTGCGCCCAGTTCCTTTCATTTCAAAAGGCAGAAGATGAAGAAACACAATAATGACATTGTGTACAGCATAAAGTGATAAATTGTGCAATGCATCATGTTGAACAAACTGGGAAAGACCGTTTCATTGCACACAGATCACGAAGAATACATCCTAGAGAATCCGTGGAACCTAACGACAGTACAATGAACAGGCACATTACGATTGCATGCCAATGCAACTCCCTTGACAAACGACGCAAAAGGGCGAGATCGTCTCTTGAGGGTGAACCAAAGGACCGAAAATGATCCACTCCGTGAATATGTGAGGATAAGATGCGATGAAGAAACGGAACCAAATAGCCGACAGAAAACCTACACATGAAAAGGAACAGATGTGGACAATCGCCACGCCACAAGACCTGATTGTGAGACGTAACTAATCAAAATATCATGCTCGTGGAATACATGGTAATCAAAGCATGCAAAGGCTGCTAACGGCGTTAAAGTGATCTTTAAACTACAGTCGCTTGCAAAATGACGAATTGATCATACTTGATTCAACAATCACAACAACAACAACAACAACAACAAAAACGGAACTGTGTTATATTCATTCGTTTTGTGCGTAATTACTAGCTGATTATGATTCGTCAAACCCAGTCAAATCAAAAATTAATGTGATACTCCACAGCCGTCTACCTGCAGATAAAAAAGCAAGAAGTAAGTTGCACGAAGTCGGTCTACTGGAGCACAATTCAGCAACCACACTGAAGCTTCCAGTTAAACTGCAAACAAAACTCTTGTTCTCGCAGTCTCTGGAAGATACACTTTTCTCAAACAAGTGATGTTCAGACTTACTGTCAAATTCTTGTTCTGTGAAGTGAATTATTGGTGGAAAAATGATTATGATGACCATTAATGAAACACCTTTTTTGAATAAAAATATCTGCTCGAACAATGGATTGATGTCAAAAAACTTTATTTGTAATTTATGCCTATGCGTGCAAGATTCAAAGTGTTTTTTCAGAATTGAGATATTATTGTAATTCAATAAGAAAAGGAGAAAAGTTGACAACCCAGGTTGGGACAGACATGGAGATTTTGAGATAAGAAGGTAGAGATATTTCAGTAGTTTGAACACGTAAAATCTGTTCCAATGCTACGCGCATTTGTACTGCCTAGCACCTCTTCCCACAGAGGCTGTTAGTACATTAACTGCTATTGAAAATGAACGTGAGATCAAACATCACATGCCAATGTTGTTCGAGAGACATCAATCCAGTGTTTTATTGCGATCCACACTAGGAATCACCTGATTGAAGGATTAGCTCCAGTAAACGGACCCACTGAATTCGGTATTTACAACTCAAAGGGCCTAGACTGAAACCGAATAATCGTCTCAAGTATGATCCTCGTGGTATTTCTCTGATTTGCTCTCTTACTATTCATGCTTCAGTGAATATCTAAGTACGTACATACGTCTGAGGGGATTATTAAACCTGTACTAAAACTGGTTAATCAGACTTCGTGTTATATGCATTTCGTCACGCTCAGTCAAAGCTTGTCTAAAAGTGAGCGATCGCGCATGAAGATTTGACGATATGTATAACGTCTCTTGTTAATGTCAGAAATCAATCCCGTGAGTTGGATTAAAGCGTGGTGCAGGTGGGACAGGAGCTAGGAAATGAACATGAGATATGGAGTGAACATAAGCTATAGCTGACTAAAAAGAACTAGATCTTGTGTACACGCCAACGCAACTCAAGAATCAAATGAGGCAACAAATAGGGTCACGCTGTGATATGAGAACGGACAGAAATCGCAATCAGGACGAAAGAACAACCTTCTCCTGTCCCACCCTCATCCCTAGCACCAGTTCAACGACGAACCGAGTAGAACACAGTGAGTACAGGGGACGAAAATAATCGGTGAAGAGCGCATATAAACGAACGGGTACAAGCAGAACACTGCCACTGCACAAGCAATGATGATGTCACCTCGACTGGTGATGTAACGCTTGAAAACAAATTGCCAAGCTCAGCGAACAGCCCAAAGAGAATGTGATATAATAAGTGAAATGGAGTTATGAATAAAACAAAACACAACGTAAAATGCTCACTTTGGTTCATTTCTAGTGAATGAATTTTTGAAGGTGATTTTAAAAAAACAACTGATTTCTACAACATGGAACAACAGGTTATTATATTTTCTCAATACTGGATAGTAAAAATTGTTTTATCTTCCCTAGAATCGATTTCTCAGTAATCACACCAAAGAGAGAACCAATTATTATTTGTTTACAGTGATTCGTTTAATGGCCTTCTTTTATTGAATGTACTTTATTCCAAACCCTCAAAGTTTTCAAAATGTAATAATCATTCGTAGTTTTTGTTTACTTCTCTTCATTGCTTAACATTTGGCTGATGAACAAATAACAATTGGTTTTTACAGTGAATTTCTCTGTCTTGTTTTATGGTTGCAGAGTTTGATCTCTAACAGCTGAAGAAGATCCGTGATTTAAACGTTCTTTTGAACGAAGTAGTCGGGAGCCGATGTCTCAAAGCTTAGCTGCCACCAACTCCCGTATGCTGACTATTTGACAAAGATGTCTGTTAACATTTAACACATCAGACCTCACCCAGACTTTGGTGTGATCTTTCAGCTCTAACGGGAGTTGCTAATGTGATGAACAGCTGGTCGTCCTACTCGACGTTTTAGGTCACCTTCATCATCCATCCAACTCTCTGCTTTTGGTCAAAGTGGTTTGTACTCTGTACAAATGTTGCTCCCGGACTCTGAAATTGGACAGCTGTAGTCAGGGATATCCGTTGAATGGGAGCATAGTATGTCAGAAATTTAAAAAATGCAAATCAAATTCGACACATCGCTTGAAATTTCTTCCTTCCACACTTAGGTTCAGTGTTCTGTTTCACGGATAAGAGGTTCGCTTTTGTCCCTCGTCTGCTTCCTTTTCAATCCAAATGGACACATTTATCTGAACCCTTTGTGTAAAATGTATGTATCCGTCCAATAATTACGTTTTACTGGCCTCAATGTTCACCCGGTCTACAGAGAGACAAATTTGTGCGCTCGACCGGATTCAGATACGAATTCACTATGCTATTACTGTTTGAAAGGGAAGAGAAAGTGAGAATAGCTTCTCATTGCATGAAGGTATGGCTTAGTGAAGAAAAGTCCGTCAAGAATTTCACATTACTAATCAGACGAACATAAATACCTCCCAAAGTTTTTTTCATTTCAAATAGTTTAAACAATACGAGATTATCATTATCAGTTTAACAAAGTTTTACAGCTGTCATTGCCCCAATCAGTGGTCTTTTGTGTGCTTGTATGATTGGTATTTATTAAAAAAATATGTACGAATTCCTTTCTCATCGTTGATGCTCAGCTTGTCTTGTTGAACCGAATTAGTTACACAAATTCCGCGGCTAGACTCACCTTGCTTTTTTAGTCCTGAAACAACGGGGAAAGAATCCGTGTGTGATACATGATAAATCAATTACAAACTGCGTTGTGATTAAAGGGGAATAATGGTTTTAGCTGCCTGAATGTACGCTATACTCTATGCTTACTACGAAATAATCAAGTGGTCCTCCACTAATCTTCACGTTTTCGATGGCTGTCAAACCAGTTACGTCTCACACAGTGTATACTAGTTCGCCTACAGTTGCAGTGACGCATACATAAAAAAACCACCAGGTCCCGCAATGGATGACCAAACATTCCAAAGTGGTCGGTGAAATCGATGAGGCAACCAATTACTGACGGTCAAATAATTACAAAAAATCAAGGATTGTGTTGCAAACGATCTCGTGATAAGGAGACATAAGGTTGACCCGGTTCTGTCTTTAAAACCACTAATAATTAATACCAATACTAAATGTTTGGCAATCAGTGAAGGGTTGCTGATTTGATTACATAACCCGACGTTGCGCACATAAACTGCACATAGTCAATCCACTTACCGTGGAGCTGACCTTCGACTTCTATGTTTTGTAATTGTTGTATACTTGTATGCATTCAATCAGCATAATACAAAATGAGCTTAATCTGATAGTGTTTGTATATTGTCAGCAATTGAGAAGATTAAGCGAAATGTTCACATCTCGCGACATTTGACTTCTCTCTGTATTGACAAAATTCTCAATCCAATTAGTTAGCCTAATGAGTGTGAGTAAATTGCAGAAGTTACCTAAAAATAAATGCCACGCAATTTAAAAAAATAATTCAGACTACAGAATAAAGGTATACTGAGCTCACGTGCGACGTATTCTGTAAGCCGAAAACACAAGAAATTTTGACTGAAAACGAAACTTTTTTCCCTTTTTGACTTTGGACATATCTCATCATGGTTCTAGGAACGCACACGCCACAATAAAATTCCAAAGGCTATGTAGGCATATGTACAGTTCTTAGTAGACATGTATAATTTCTACAAACTGTAAAATAGTTTAAAACAGTGTAAACCAGTCTGTAAATGACACAATTTTCCATGATACTATCACTCATATTTGAATGTTTTCAAACCACCCAGTCAAACATATTCCTAAATTTCAAAGTTGGACCTTTACTCTCAATGATGAATATCCGTGATTTGTATGCATGGAACGTTCTCACCCCGGAACCCTTGCTCCGAAATCGAGAGCCGTGGCACATTGGAACACGCAGAATCGGATGGATTTTATTCATCTTTTTTTCTGAGTATGTCTCCAGGTGGATGATAGTTACAATAATCTAAGTTGCAACGCAACATCACAATGCTTATCACCTAGTGCGTGTTCACCTTGTAGATTTTTTTATTTTACTGTGTACTTTAGTTTTCATCCCCAAGGCCAAAAATTCAGTTGTCACATTCCCGTTGCGTTCGTGTTTTCACGTCTAAACTGAAATCTGTACAGCTTCCTTTCAAATAAACTGGGCGCGTCTTATCCGATCTTCTATTCTCATGTAAGTGCTGAACTGTTTCTTGGTGGAAATTTATTCTTGTTTTCAACATCCAACGACCGCATACTAGTGACATTACGCTTATCGACCTTTATAAGTTTGTAGCAGAAAAACATTTTGCCACTTGCGGGAGAGGTATTGTTTCGAAATATCGCTTGACGTAGCACCCAATTTGCATGTCCCATCTTACCCTTTGTATATTCGATTCCCCAGCCCGAAGTCACAAAACCAGTATTCGTCATTTTAGAACACAGACGTGCAACCAGGTGGACTTCCAAGGTGCATAAACCTATGTCTTCATCCAATTTCATCAATTTCGCTTCTTCTTGTAGTGGTTGAGAACAAAAAGTTCTCATGAACATAGTGCTTGCAAATAACAATATATCTACCATTTTTAACTGGACTTTTGTATTTATATCTTGTTGTTCTATGCTCATCCTCCTAAAGGTTATGCATAGTTTGATTTGTTCTTCGTCTCTAGATTGTTTTGAACGTACAACACATAATTTCACGAGACTGCTGGGTCATTCACCGCGGACTGCATGCGCACCCACAGAACTACTGAACACAAACGAAACCATCAAAAAGTGCACCATTCTATAAGGACTTCCAAATCACCAACGTCAACGGAAACGATGGAGGGTTTTCCAGCTTGCACTTTCAGGCAGCATAATCACTAACCTTCGTAATCGGTCGCTGTAACGAAATGGTGAACAGTAGGATACGAAAATAAACTCAAAGAACATACCTGAACATGATCAAAAATGACCGCAAACAGAAATGCACTGACAGCACCTTGATTCGTCTCCCATGTACATGTTAGGACAGAGGGGAGGCCGAGGGAAAGCGCACAAAGATAACTTACACTGCCTCTTCTCTGAAACGAAATCGCATTTTAGGTAAACGATAGTCATTGACAAGTTTCAAAGAAGTACATGTGAGGTGAACGTCCAATTTAATAAAAGTTCAAACTGTTTGTGCATATGTATGAGCCTCTTTAATCGTATTTAAGGTTGTTTTAATGAAAACCAGCTACTTCGTTTTATCGACGGATACAGCGTTCACCAATAATCATAACTTAGAAAGGCTATAGTATTCAGAGAAATATCTTTGAGGTCAAGTGTAAGTAATTTGTCAAATAGAACACTGACGGTTGAATCACAACTACTAATGCGTGGTGGTATGTTGAACCAGTCTCATAGGCTTTAGTAAGCCGTCTTTAGGACCACATCTTTTGTGAACCGTAAACTTTGGGAAGCAACATCTCAAGTTTTCTTACATTTTGAGTCCATCGGTGCCTGACTGAACAAAAATCACTAAACCACGCTTATTTCGATGTGGCTCCGGTAAAGTGCGTAAATATGACGTCTAAATTCCTCTCTAGAGGCAATAAATTGGGGGACTGTTGTGTATCACGACGAGAGCAGTTACTTACTTCGTTGCTCCATTTCTATAGTTTTAGAATATCACAACACATTGTTCTTTTTCTGACATTTTTTCATGCAAATTCAAAAAGTGACTGAAAAAATAGATTCACATGTTTACTAACACATTTTGTACAAAATCCATTTTCCTCAACTAAAACATTACGTTCATTCGCAACTGAACTTCTGCAACAACTCCCTTTGTGCTTTGCATATATCTTGATTTTTATCAAGAACCCCGCGAAACCCTTAGTGAGCGTTTGTGCGGTAAGTATTTCAAAACCGAGAGGTTCAGATTGATAAATAAGTTCTTAATCCCCTTGAATCACAAAGTTACACAACATGGGGACGAGAACAGAACGAATCTATTTCACCTATCTTTCGTTATACTCGACACAGCCTGATAGTCAATTGAAGTGAATTTTCAAACTTTTTCCATTGACTGAAGAGAATGATATTCTATTAGTTTTTTTTAACTGATATTACCCATGAATAAATATCAATGGTTCATTCTTGTATAGCACACGTTTATGTGATGAACAGTAAACAAGGTAAACCCCTTAGTTACGAAGATCTGTTGACCAGTGATGAAAACCAGCAACCTCAGCCCCGGCGCGTCGACTGGTGAACCATAAATGGCCCTACTACCATAGGCGTGGTCTTGAACCGGAATACAGAAAATATTTCATGCACTGCAATGTTGAGGAACGTTTTCAAAAGATGTCAATTTCTAGATGGTGCGACATTGATTAAATTAAACGCAACTAAGTGGTCAGTTACAATCACTGAGTATGGAACAGTTCTCTTGTACATAATACTTTCTGATTGTACTCACTTGAAATGAATACTGAATGCGAGCGGGTGAGAGAAATATAGCTGATTGTAATTTTCTGCTCACATATAAACTGTTTAGTGGTTTTACGCGATACCAGGAAAATGGTGACATTAAGATGACCATTATGGAGATATTTTATTCTCTTCTAAGAATGAAGACAACGACAAACGTTAATCAACTCTGTATCTTCAAAATTTGGTTAACTTGGTACACTTAAATAAATCGTTTCACATCACTAATCTTGTTACAAAACACATAAATACGTCTTGTAAAGTGTTTGTGTAGCGCATGGATATACTTTGAATTGTTTGAAATCAATCTGCATGATCGTTTATGACATTCCACATCATCCCGTCGTGTGCAAAGCAAATACCGCGCGAACCCGAGAGCGAGGAAAACACTGTACTGAACTGTACTGTGAGTTTACCCTGATCCTCAGTGCCCATATTCTGGTGAAGTGGTCGGGTATGGTGAAACACAAGCATACTGCTAACTTAACCACCGGGGGATCGGATAATTCTACGTTTTTACTATATGACATTGTACATTCTGGCAAGCTTGTTCGGAAAATTACATCACACTAATCTCAGTACTGGCCTCTAGAGTTTTGATTAAACTAGAAAAAGTCGTGACAAATATGAAAAACAAATGGGCAATGAATATCATCAGATGATTAGGGTATGAAGAATCCACAGAAAATGTTTGTAGTAGTTTGTATGCCTTTGAGCCTGTATCTATGCGCTATTCTAACAAGCAACTGATATCGGGCAACTTGTACAGATAAACATCAAAGGACAGAGTGGCATGCCCGTGGCTTGTCCAAATTTTGTGAAGAAACGGATGGCAAACAAATTGATGGTGAGGAGTGAAGTAGATAGGATCCAAGGCTCGCTGAGAAATCACCCCTGGAACGAATAGAGGTGGTACCGGATAACGTCGCGGGTTTAGGCTTCATCACAGCCCTACCTTTAAAAACAGTATTAGAGTCTAAAAACCGCACTGTCTTGATAAATGTGATACGCTACTAATACAGTCATCGCCTCATTACATAAACTCGACAAGTAGTTCTATGGATGAGAAATCAATAACTGTATAAGTAGTTTGTTTGTTTGGTGCAACCGTGCTCTCATGCAGGTTGCAACTGAGCTGGGTCAAGACGAAAAAGGCAACCCCAGGTTAAAGATACACACTTGGACATTCCGAAATCTCAATCAAATGCAGTGAGACTTGAAATCAACTTGTCATCCGGCGAAGGCGCTCCATGGAACAAAACACATGTGATCATACAAGGAAAAGTGAAGCTTACACTCATATTCAGTTTCTGAAATATGTGAAGTCAAATAGGAACATGGAAAGGAAATTAATTTATGCAAATTCGAGCACTTCCAGTTAAACGCGATTGTGTACACAAAGCACCAGTTTAATGTTAACACATTTTGACTGTTCCATCTAACTACAGAATATTTTAATCCACCCAAACTTTAAAAATAGTATATCAATTTATTTCATCAATCATTTCTCTCTAACGACACAAGTGCAACGATATGCATTTTAAATCAGTGGCAAGACCGATTAAAGTTTCATACCAAGTAATCAAACATATAATTGACGGGAATTCTTATGAATTTTGCACTCGTTTCATATTTGCCTTGCTCAGAGACTACCATCTGTTTTGTCATTGTACAACTCACCGTGTTTCTTCATTTCTACAAAAAAATCGGAAAATCAGGGGACAGGTGAAAATGCGTATTCGGAGTTTGAATTGTTCGAAATTACCACGCTGGTTCAGTGGAAATCAGATTTTTCCACACTTACCGCTTTCGTATTCTGCAATGAAAATGTGAATAAACGTCGAAGTTTTGTTTGAATTTGAAGGAGACGTATGCAATTCTATTAGTAGCAGATTAGTGGTACCAATTTTTATGAAACCGTAAGTTTCTTGCAAAATTATGCATTCGCATTTGAAATAACTGAAGTCAATAAATAGCAGATCAGGCAAACAGTGAAATATGATGGTAAGCGCAACGTGGTCCGGAGAATGAAGCGGTTATTGGGGGAAACAATTCTTAGTAAGCTGAATAGCAGAATATGTTCCTCTTCCGGATGTAGGAATCAGTTTTTACTCATGGAGACAAATCAACGATATGGATCTGGAGATGGAAATTTGAGTTTTTTCGTACGTGTGTGTGTGTACTTGTATGCGTGTGTGACCAGAATGCGCGGGTTCAGGGAGACTATCAGAAGGTCTGTGGGTACCTTGTTCGATCGACTCGGACGTCAGTAATCACTAATGTATGCAGCTTCCGCAGTTATAACAAGGAATCAACGTTATAAAATAGTTAGTTATGTCAATAATACGAAGGATTGCAGAACTGACTAGATATTCTGCCAATCCGGATGCGTGAAACAACGATAGTCATGACCAGTTTGGGTTATACCCCTTAAACCCAAAATTACTCCGCGTATCCAGCAAAGATGATGTATCACGCAAATACTTGCAAACTTTGTTTGATGTGTGACATTTTTTGATAAACATTTTATTCACTGACAGACTCTTAAAAACATTTTGTTCACACGTAATTCTAAAGTCAGATTTAATTAAAGATAGTCCGCCCCGAATTTGTGGGCTTCAAATACTGGAATGCGTAAGAGTGCTTGATCCCAGCAAATACTGTTCAAAGGAAAACAGCCTGAGGATTCTGAAGCTTGGAGGAAATGTATTCCTTACGATTAACAAAGGGCTTCATAGCAACCCCTCCTCATTTTCAAAGAAATCCTCTTCTTATAACATGTACGTGTGCACGTGTACAGATGCAGCAAAATGATTGAGGCTACATTGTGCCAACCTGTGTTTTTGGCTTCTTTATTCAAATAGGTTCCAGTTTTTGTGTTCACAAGAGACTGCCTGTAATTTGCCTATCATCCGAATTGCTTTCGGCGCAAGCTGATTCACTGTTGAATTATGTCCCCTATACCACAAAACAATACCACTTTGCAAGATAAATCCAAACGTAAAGCACATTCAGACTGATGAATCACCTAATATGTAGGTGATTCTGTCAGATAGGATACGTTCATCGCGAGGTGTTAATAATTAACATGCCCCGCTTAAGTAGCATGACTGCATATTTGACGTTCATTAGTGACTGTAATTAAAAATCTCATGCAGTATTTTTCTGCGGTACCCAATTGAAAATTCCGTACCATGTTATTGATGAATGATAGAAAAATGCAACGTGAATTACATTTATTCTATTAACCAAAGAGTCAATTTAAAACACGTAGCAATATAGTCTGCAGTGCATGTCAAGTTCAATTTGACCAGCCATGTCTTCCCGTGGAGTAAAATAGAGGACATCAAATTTTACGCCAAAAAATCAAGAAACATGCAAACACTTGTGGATCAACAGGGATTTAAAACAACTGATAGGATGAGCGTAACAAACTGATATGATCGAAACAAGTGTTCTTCTTTATGATACTGAAAAAAGCTACGTCACACAAATTGTAACCGGATGTATTTCCCTGTATCAAATCAGGTGATGACAACAAATCAATGCAATTGCCGATTATACGTTAACAATTGTACCATTTTTACTAAGGAAACGCCAAGGCTAAGAATAACTCATTTTCAATGCACCAACAAGATTTGCATCTTCAAACATGATTTTTCCCCGGAATTTAGGGTTATTAGACATTGAAACAAGTAGACGGATTAAAACAAGCATCTCAAAAACCGAACATCATCGCGATTAGTTAGCCATCCTATGTTCGCTCTGCATGAAGATCGTTATCAAAGAGAATGAAGGTCTGGATAAAAAAACTCAAGAGAAAACGTACTTGAAAGGGCCGATGCTGCAAACCGCGATACAAATTGATATATTACCATATTAAGGCATTTGACCTGCAGATAAGTATTGTAACATTTTACCATACAAATAAATGAGTGCAATACCATGTGCTTAGAACGGTTATTTGTTCATGAAAAATTCAAATTTTCCAAGGTATTCTAGTGGACACCGGAAGCTTTATAACGGATCTGGGAGATACACAGATACATTACGGGTTACACATATGCAAACTTAAAACGTACCAAGCTCAGTTTCTGGAATAAATGTAGGGTTTAGGTTGGTTTTTCAACAGGTATAGAACAATGCAGTTCCTCAACAAATCATGCACTTCAGGAATAAAATAGACCTTTGAAAGGGAAATGTTTTGATGAAATCATTTTGATTTTTCACAGAGATTCGGCACTGCGCATAACGGTTGCATTTTTGGTGCTGTAAATTTCTCTCTTTAGGATTTCATTTTGTATATATGTTACAATAATAGCTGAGCAAAGCGAATAATTCATTATACCACTCATTAACCTAATGCTCGGGTGCATAATTGATGGTGCAATTGGGACTGAGTGAGCGTATAACGGCGAAGTCTGTAGCGTGTGAGTGTGCAGTTAGGCAGAATAACAATGCAGAGCATATCTTCCTGCCTCAAAAAGCTCGGATCTCCCGGCGAACTCCCTTAAAATGGTCCACAGTCTTCAATGGTCAGCCAATCACTAAGTGAATTGAGCATATGTTTGCA
>UZAN01039375.1:98351-145488 GCA_900618425.1 Echinostoma caproni | reverse complement strand
GTAAATTATTCTTCAATGTGGTATCACATCAACCTAACAAGAAATGTGATTCTGAATATGCGGCCCCCACTCGGTACGGCAATGTGATCTATCGGAAAGACGTCCCCAAACCACTAGGAAGTTTCTGTCCTTTACCCGCCTACAATAATACCGCCGTTCCATCAACTGGAATGCAGGTATTCATTTCATGCGCGCGGTTCACAGAAAACGTGCTTTGTGTCATTAATATCCACATATCTCCATCTTCCGATCCTCTGATATGTGTCTCGGCTCACAATGAGCTTTATTTATTCTGAGATTTCATCAGGGCTATGCGGCTTTGTGTACTGATAGATTTACTTTATGAAACGTTGTCTTTTATCGTTTTATTCCATAATTCGATTTACGTTCTGACTTAGTCAGACAATTTGATGTAATATACCACGGCGTTTTTCCCCGACAGCTGTTCCTTCTGTTTGACTCAATGCTTCTCTTGTATTCGTGGTTTTCGTATCAAATACCATACAGTATTAGTTGGGATATGTTGCATCATTTTGCTACTCATCAGCTGACAAACCTTATTCCCCCCACCCAAAATAACAATTATTATCTGTGCAATTTCAGTAAAATTCTCTCATCAGACCGTGTTCCAATAAGTCTCTTGCTAAATCAACTGAGGTCTCAGTTCCCGCTTTATTACTGCTTCCGTAGGTATGATCATGTGTTCACGTCCAACAAGATGTCACATGATCGTGGATGATGTCAATAAACTGCGCTAAGATTTTGCACAGTGACTACCTGCCAAGTGGGATTTGTGACCCTCCGTGTTCAATACAGTCTACGTTAGACAGTTTTGAATAAACAGTTTCACATAGTGTGCCATATTTATCGCGGAGAAATTTGTGATGTTTGACATATCTTTGTTGATACCTTGATAAATTATCAATGTTTTGATTCACAAAATTGTAATGAAAGTGCTCATGATTGTGAAGATATTTCCAAAAATTAGAGAGTACAATAATTGTGTCTCGTGGTGTACGTGTTTGTATTGCTATGTTGATTGGCTTCATCGGAAATCAATACCGCTTAGCTGGAGAACCACGGTGAAATCTATTAGTGCCAACCGCTTTTTGCAGCCTCTCAAAAATAAATCATTGTTTCATTGATTATTTGGAGTTTTGATTCAATTTCAAAGAAGGAACTCGTCATGTATAGAGCAAATGATGACTGAAATAGAAAGCTAGGAAGCACTGTACAACTGTTTCGATTTAGTTGGGTCTCAGCCGCAACTAGGGCTCGAACGCGGGATATCACAAACAGAAAGCAAATATGCTATTAACTCGGCCACTGGGCAGTTGATCAGACTGTTTTTCATTTTCTGTTTACAAGACAAAGCATAACCCACCTTTACCAGCTTGTTTCGGGTATTAGACCTCGCTCATTTCACTACAAACATCCTGGCTTTCCAGCTCACGCTTCAATCGCTCCCTACATGACCAATTCTTCCTATGAAATTAAGTAGTTTCGTCGTTTTTAATCTTTAAATTGCAGGAACCGATAAGCAAGGAAATCTCGTTTTTTAATGAAGCTTTTTTACCCACTGACACTAACTACCCTTACTGCTTCATCATATAATCTTCTTACTTGCACATACGGTAAAGGTAAGAAGATGGACTCGTTCACTAAAATCCTTTCGAAAATGAACAAATAATGCCCATTCCTTGTTCGCCTAAATAACTGTTTACTTACAAATTCCAAAGCAAGTGGTAGACATCTGAACAACCACTGAATGCGATAACTCACTCAAATCATCCATTTCTGTACGGAGGAGTGGAAAATGATTCAGAGGTTCAGAGAAGCGTTTGAAACAATAAAAAGTGAATTTGAACTTGTACATCAATACCAATCCGTCGTACGTAGCATCAAACTCGCAGCGATAGAAAGCCAGTTTGTTGCACGCCTAGCATTAGCCTCTACAGACTAAATAACTTTGTACAGTTGACGATGGTAATCGGTTTTAAAAAGGCTCCTGCATGATCCCAATAAGCAGAGGCAAATCGGCAAGATAAATTTTGCCAGTTGTTTTAACTCGCCAACATTGTTGTGAAGTGAATGTTTCATTCAAGATGCTCTTTG
This sequence comes from Echinostoma caproni, assembly GCA_900618425.1. NCBI lineage: Eukaryota > Metazoa > Platyhelminthes > Trematoda > Plagiorchiida > Echinostomatidae > Echinostoma > Echinostoma caproni. The sequence continues at coordinate 143,373 of UZAN01039375.1, read as the reverse complement.
AAAATTACAGCTTGTTGAAAAGTTTTAAATTTAAAAAGCAAACATCTTCGACGGAGTAGTAAAACAAATATGATTTTCATCACCATGTGATTGCGCAACTTGTGTTCGTATATGAAATATCAGTCATGATAACAATACGCACCTTCGAGGAAACCTGAAAGGATTCGCGTCGAACAGAGATTGCATAAGTTGGTCATACACAAAACCTCAATGATATCAAATAAAACAAAGAATTTTTACTTAAATAATTATGTTCAACATTTCTTTCATGGAAACGGCTTTATTGCTCAGATAGCAATGAGGGATCATTGTGTCAGAAAATTATTTCTAAAAGATGATAATTTGAAAACAGTCATATTCATCTCATACTATTGCTCACATTGACCTGTCAGCTACATGGAAAGGCAAAACCTGTTGTTCGCAGTGCATTTTTGGGATTTCGATAAGGGAGGATTGATGACGAACACCTTGTTTACTCAATCACTTTCGTTTTAACTGCTCATAGAGGATAAATAAACAGAATGCCCAATGATCGTTGTATACGAAACAACTGCAACACTCACTTGTGAATGCCTGATCTGCAATTATTGAAGACAACCAACAGTGCAAAGAGGTGTTCAAGCGTACAATTATAATAATCGGAACTTTTCTTACATCCAGCAACCGCTATCATGTGAAACAGTAAACAAAATGATTATTAAAACATTATACTAATGACATGAACAGTATTGAATTTGAAGGTTTATTCTTAGAGTTATCTGAATTTACGTCGATTTGAATTCAACCTCAGTTCTGTCTCAGATTAGCACTGTTTATTCACAAAAGTAAATGAAACTGGAAACCAAGTTTACCCCATCTAAGTGTTGCTTTTCACGTAGGACCGGACTCAATAGAGACTGCTTATTTATTTTTAATTCCGCGTGGGTATATCTGCCATCGGTTCGAGTCTATGGTTTTGGGTGCTTCCATATAGCGTTTGTCGGAATGAACCATCCAAATAAGATGTAATCGGGACTAGTCATGGAGTGAATATCTAAGGTTTGATGATAATCTGGAGCTCAAAGGCACCAAAGCCAAGGTTACATTGATCATTTATAAGCAAGATGTGTATTGGTCTATTTCAAACAAAACAGATGCTCAATACTGACGGTGGATTCTAAGGAATGTTTCAATCGTTTCATTAGTCCCACAAAACACATTGAAAAAAAACGCTGTTGTTCTCAATTGTAGGAAAGTGGGTGAAAATTTGTTCCACATACCTTGTTCTCTTTCTAAAATATAATTATCAAAGATAGGATGAGCCGTCAACCAAATTTTGAATTGAAATATTGATGAATTTATATTAAGTACTTGAACTCTAATACCATGATGTGGGCGCGTACGTTCACGAGCCTACTGCTCATGATTTCAAACTTGCCTCCTTCAATGATTATTGAAGTCGCATTGCAGCAACCGTTAGACATTATTAACCAAATATTTAAAAATCAGTCGATTATTCATAGGTACAAAGGTTTTGGGTAACGGAAATCTCATTCGCAGCTTGGGAAGTTGATTTTGAGATAAACTAGCATCGAATAATCATTGCAATGATTTCGTGTCAAGTGTCGTTGTTCCTATGCGCTAAACACAAAAAAACTTAACGCTAGAGTCGGAAGTGAACGTTTGGGAATGATCAGACAAAACAGGTGCCCGATACGCATTCTTGAGAAGCGGCAAGAACCACGAAACCGGTTGTGTGCCTCTGGAACGTTTTGTCTAATCGTTCATATACTAAACATTATAAGTAAAACGTTTGGTACCAATACAGCAAAATGAAGACAGTAATACAGAGATAAAACAACACATTAATTGAAAAGAGCTTTGAACAACGATAACGCGAATAAATAATAATTTTTTATTTTGTATTCCAAACAATTTTAATTTTATTCTTTCTCTTTATCGATGATAAACATGTTCTTTTTTCACACGGCATGTATCACGTAATACGTACTTTTCTCCTTCAGTTCTGCGCCGCAAAAAAATAAAAAAGAATAAATTACGAATATATTCAACAATTATTCCATCTTAAAATGTGGAAATAATCAGCTTAAATTTACCCTATTGGAGAAATATATTTTTGTGATGTTTAGCAACTATGTTATACGATGCGTACACTCTCCACTTTTACCCAAAACACCGAGCACAACAAATTCTCGCTTTACCGTCTTTCTCTTTTGAAGGTAACAAAGTCCCGAAGGGCGACTTTTTTCAGTTAAACTGTTACTAGATTGAACGCAGTTCAGGTAGTTTGCTTTAATTTTTCACTTACCCTCAATAAATCCTGGTTGGGTGAACAAAAATTGAAAATGGCTTTGTTTATAGCTAGGTGGTATAGAGATTCCAAATAATATACCGCACAACATTTCCGAACGCATACTGATCTTTCTCCAGTGAAAATAACTATAAAAAGCGATCAGATACTGCACAATATAAACCATAACAACACACCTCTAAAAACAGTTTCCAAAGCTACTGCGCCAAGTCAAAATGTCTAGCTAGGAGAAACATCTGGTGAGTATCAGTAAAGCTATTGGGCAATGGCTTTGCATGAAATCTAGAGATCGGAAATGGCATTTACAAAACAAATACCAAATACTTGATCAACTCTTTATTCGGATAACCAGAAACGTTAAACGTACTTTGAAATAGTGAACCATATAACAATAACCATGAAAGAACTTACTCTCATACGCTTCCGCTACAAAGTATAACAGAATATTGAGCATGCAGTACATTTGACAGTTCATTTGAACAGACCGTATAAATCTCTTCTGTCTTATTTTCTTGTCATTAAAGTTATCTGGATTAGTCATTCTTTGCTGAGGTTTTCAGTTAGATTAACTGGCTCACCGTCAGTCCGTTTAACTTGTAATTTATTATGCGTAACGTTGCAAATCTGCCCCTTTCAGGCTCCGTCTCCGTCAAGAGAAACACATTAACACGTTAGTTTTTCTCTGTAATCGGTAATTTCATATTTGCTTGGTTTGCGGTGAACGACAGTTTCCTCATACGGAATCGCACAATTGCTTGCATAGTTGTTCGACCTTAGGTAACACATTAATTTCGTTTCCTAAATGTTCTTTATGACACTACACTGTGCAAATATGTGATCTCTTTTTGATAAAGGTAGCGGGAAAATTGGTTTTACTACAAAAGTGCCTACTGTGGACTATTATTGTACATTTTAGATTCCAATTTAGTAAAACTAACCATGCGTGCATTTTTATGATAACTGCTTGAAATACCTTCTTCTATATGACATACTTAAATATTTTTATCAATAAAACTATTTCAAATACTGCCAAAAAGCAGGGAAATGAAAACATGTAAAGATTAAATGGCTATGTTGTTTAGTTGTCTCTAATCAGTCGACGCCATGTCGGTTTTTGACACCAAAACACTTTCACTCCTTACCAGCTGACCGTACCTGTATAAAAATCCAAGCCAATCAGCTGTTGTCCCTCTTATCGAAGCCTAATTTCCCTTCCGGATGGGCTTATTTGATGATACACGAATCCACAAATAAATCGTCACAGTTAAATTTATTTTTTCTTCCGAATGAATGAGTCCCAAATCAGAATAAGGCTAAAAAAATCAGCCATAGACACGAACCGACATGACCAAACACATCGTCTCATTTACAACTAACTCTGGCATTTTGGAACAAGAAACGTCGTTTCCCTAATGTAATTAAAATTTGCAGTTTCGTTGATTTCACGCAATCGTTGCAATAAAAAATATACTAAAAGATGATGAATTGGTCTCGGTTGCCTTTTTTAAGTGCCTTCAATCTTTTTCTTAGCCGAAAGGAATGTACTATTAATAGTTGAAATCTGTTATTTGGAATAATTTACTTTTGGTGATAAGGAAGCACATTCTGATAATCGATTTTGACATGTGCCTTATGTTTTGATATTTGTTCGCTGACGCTCAGTTGATTGTATCTATAGGACCAGTCAATAGTAGTGAACAGGTGGGCTACCCACAAGAAATACGGTTACCAAAATTCCTGATCACTCACTTCGTTCTTGTTCTGAAGTAGTAAAATGAGTAGCAGATTGATTGTAAATAAAAATACTTATATAAATGGTATAAAACTGACATGTTTAATAAAAACAGGGTCATCCTAGATTATGGTGGTAGAGAAATGCAGGCGTCATTGAACAGATGATATTTCCCATGATATATTTCAGTCGTTTGAGTGTTTACTGAATTCGATTGGTCACATCTCTCACGCGGATATATATATATGTATAAGTGCTTCTGCACAAGAGAAACTAACTTCTAAATGTTCGCTAAAATAATTTGCTCTTAGGCCGGTGGTGGTCAAGTGGCTGAGGTGAAAAACTTGTTACCTGGTAATCCCGGGCCAGAATCGCTCCAACACCACTCATTGTCCCAGGCAGCCTTTGTATGGCCGCGGCCCCCTTGCTATATGTTGACTGTACACTTGTATATTCAATAAATAAAAAGGAAGTAAAAAGACATTGTTTATTTATTTTTATGTGACTGCTAGTACACTTGTCTGGGTGATAGTCAATCATTTAGAAATTTTATCTTACAGATATCTCTAATTGGCACTATTTGTTCTTCTCTCTCATCTGGGGCCGTGATTGGATTTACATAGCTTTTTCATTCAACAAAAGTGACAGTTAAAGCAGTGTGTGTGATAATTGAATAGTAAGGACTTTACCACCAAATATGGAGGCTATCAAAATATTCCCAAGAACTTCCAAAGTGTTATAATCTTGTTTGCTTACTCTTTGCTTCCAGTCCTAAAATAGATAGATTACAGCAACACGTCCATGAGTGAAAGTGTTTTTTCTGAACGGAGCAAGTTTGTGTCTTCTTTCACCGTTGATCAGAAGAATATATTCATTGAACAATGACATCTCGGTGAACTTACTTTTGATGCGAACTGAAAATAATTTTTGGTAAGAAAAGCTCCGATACATGAAAATGCTTTAACATCAAAACACCTTGAGCATATTATTTTCTACTCAATCATACATGGGTCGTAAACAACATATCACTGTCACGTTTACAAGCTTGTGACACAACATAAAGGTACAGTCTGGCACTATACCCTCAATCAACATACGTGTATTACTATCGCAAAGCTTTTTGAACGCACATTTGAGACTCAAATCATTTAGACAAATAGTTCATCAACAGCATACTGCATTGCAGATTTCTCGGCCTTTAATATGGAATTGAAAACAAATGTGTCAGGGGGTCCTATAGCAATTCATGTGAAATGCATAACAAATACACCGAACAAATATTTAGTACTAGTTTAAACAGGTCATTTGTTCCCAGTTCTGCTCCAATGCGGGGATGCGAACCAGGAATGTTCTCGCATCAAAAAGCTTAAAGCCGTCAACATGAGTGAGAACCACCATAGTTGCGTGAACAAAAGCAAACAGCACAATACTAACCCTGACATCTACCTATCAAGTGACGAAGGCTTTATACAAAGAGTCTCGTTTAACCATTCGCTCTAATACGTTTTGCTATTTGTTGTCCATCTACTTTGCACGAAAATGACTACCGATCATTCGGAGGAGAAGACTCACTGTTCAGTTTCCTGACTGAAATGCGTAACAACATATACATGTTATATGAATTAGATTAACTTATGGTTAGCTAAGCAGGTAAACATAGACATTTGGATGTATTCGTCTTATTTTGAAACGAGAAGACCAGAAGCCATTGCGGAGATTCATGAGGCGGATTCCTAAACAATACTCACGTCGTTCCACATCTGAAATTGGACAGAAAAAAATTGCATGTTATCAATTTCATGCTGTTTGTTTCTCATGAGAATATTGAAAGGAAGCAAACCGTTTTAAAGGAGGTAGTTTGTTCAATTCTGAATATTTTCTGCAACAGACATTCAAATCGCATCGCAACTATATTATTGTATGCATAATATGAAACGGTGTATTTACTCTGTATTTATCGGATCATTATTTGTGATTATGTTAACCGAAGGAAGAAGTCACCTTCAAAAACAGCTTGGCTTGCTACTGGACGTTCTTACTGATACAACGGGAACTTTATAATAACGTGCATCTACTATTATTTGTGACAACTTTTCAAAACCCGCGCTTCAATGCACGATTGTCATTGTGTGGGTGCTTGGGGTGAAAGTGCATTTTCGAAAATATTCATTTATAGTGCGTTTTTTTTTCTTGAAAAATCATAGTGTTGCTCGTAAGCTTGCCCAAATGTGTTTTTCAAGTGAGATTTTTTTGGATGTAAATAGATTAACATGACGGTGATTGCATCCTATCTTCTTTATGACACGTTTAGTCCCTTGCTTGACCTGCTTGATGTCGTATTCAGTTATCTGAGGGTGATCGATCACCTGACATTGAAGGTATCAAGTACTGATTGCTAGTGGCCTCCTTGCTTTCCAGTTTGTCAGTCAAACTCAAGCGATCCTGCTCACTGTCTCTCTTGCTCACTAATCCGTTTTGTTTGTAACACTTGGATTAATATTTGATCTGATTCATTTATAAGCCCACTGATCTAGGACACTGATCTGCCTGCATATGTGCACCATGGCATTATATAATAATATTTTGCTTATTCAATTGATGCTGTGATGTAAACCGGTACTTGTTTATTTGCACTTTGTAGTTTCGGGCATATTCTGAGATAGAAAACCGGATTTGGGGGATGTTTTAACGTGAACCAACATTTCGCATTAGTAGCACATCATAGATGGTTAGTATGTTGAACAGGAATGCATCTGTTACTCTTTTTTTACTGGCACATAAAGAGGCGCGTTTAAGCTGACAATGTGAGAAAAGCCTTTATACAAATAAACCTAAACAGATGGATAAATCGAAGAAACACGCAATGAGAAGCCATTCCGGGGGAATAGTTTCCACGTGTTTGAAGTCTTTACAAATGCAGGGTGCTGCGTTGTACTGTAGTCAGGGCATGTATTTTCTGCCATCATTGAGGTGCACCAGAAAGTTACAAATTACACGAAAGAGAGTTGGATGATAGTCATGTGAAAAAACCTATTGATGAATGGTGTGGAATTCAAGATATCATTCACGTGATTCCGCTCCATAGAAGAGCCTCCGTTGGGAAGAATCAGTATTTTTGAGCAAGACAACGCTGCAAAAACAAAATACACACTCTTAATACTGCTATCTATCTGGTTTCCGAAAGGATTGAGGTCACTGATTTTTATCTGATAGTGTGAAAATAACCCATGATATCAGTTTCTTAAGTTGTATCTAACTGGGCTTATTAGAGACCTTCATCCACTAAGATATACACGGAGGTCTGTGGGTCATCTCCACTGAATGCTTAACTACTTGATGGAAAAAGAATACCCGGTTTACTCTAAGTAAATCCCCAGAAGCCATTTTCTATAAATCATGTATCTCAACGAGCCCACTGAACGTCCCCAATGAAACCTTAGTCGTCGGTGAAGGTAACTGTCTTCCTCTTGATATATTCACAATCATGTGCACAAAAGAAAACTGATTCAAGCACTCAAACTTTCCTCACAGAAAGTAGGCAATTTCATGCGTACGCGAATAGATTTGATGGATTCAGTTATAACGGGTGCATTTCCGACCAAATGAGTTAATGAGAAGCTGAACGCTCACCACTGCCCTCTCGCCGTCACAAATGAATAGATCTTGACTGTTCGATTCCACTAGATTGTACTAATCTTATTGTAATGGTTTGATCACTCAATCATCACAAATGTCTAGTTTGATCTTATATTTTACTCGCAAGTTTCATTCATCGTAACAAGCGATAGCGATACACAAGCCGAATTCTAAAATGTACTGTTTTCATGACTGTATTGTCATAAGGGTCGGGATTTATAAGAGAAAACCTGAACCCCCCCTTGATGAAAATATAGATGCCACATTCAAGAAGTAAAAGATATGATCATCAAAGAAGAACACACTTACTTGCTCCTTCGGCACCATCTGTATTGTTGAATTCAAATCGACCGAAAGAGAATAAATATTTGCCCAAAATGGCTTAATTATTTAAATGCAAAATGCACATTTGTAATTAAGAATTCAATTGTACGTCAGTTGTCCCAAACCTCGAAGAAATTCGGAACAAAGAAATCTTTAACACATTGCTTTATGTTTCTTCAGTGTATCCGGTACACGGGAATTTCTCCAGATGTCCTTATTCGTAATATGTCTCAAATCTCATACATCTCACCACACAAGAACGTACTCTAATATGTTGCCTCCAGGGACACCAATTCATCGTTTTCACTTCATTTGTTCTTGTAACCGATCTGAGATGGATCTATATGAACTAATTTTCTCTAAACTTAATCTCAACCCTAGTGACTACCGAAGTCCTCAGTAAAGTGGAAACATTTCGAGTGAGAAAATGCACGAATTCCTTGAAAGAAAATGATACATGATCAAGTTAAGCTTATTTGATTTTATGAGGACAGGAAGCAAATGCAATGCAAATCCATTTGAGTATAGCCTCAACCTACGCAATGCCGGAAGAATCATAAACTTGAAGTGCAAACATTTAGATTGATACCTGGCACGTTAACTAATGGTGGCAATGTCTCATAGCATTCGTGTCACTCAGTTGACAATCAAATACGAACTCCTAAGCTTCGAATGGAAACTAAATATAAAATCACAATAAAAATTTTAAGCAGCAACCATGAGGTTAGTTATTTTTTCATTCAAAAGATAATTTGATATCTATTGATCAACCTGAATTGTTTTGTTTTGTTTTTATTCTATGAAGTGAAGTTACTTGAGTTATTTCCGTTTTCTCTTTTGAGAAGCTTCGCAACAACAAATGTAAAATCAGTATAGATGCAGTTCTTAGTAGCTTATTTCACAAAAAAATATTCTTTAAATGATTTCTGTTACACTGTTTGGATTCCAGTGGATGATCAGTGGGTGGGGCCGAAGGTAGATGTACTCACATTCTTCTTGATCTAGAAGTGGATTGGGATGGATATGAAAATTGAACATTGAATGCACGCTCGCAAATACCTTCGATTCACAATGTTTAGGCCAATGACGAACTAATTCACAGGTGACTCGGTGCGTTTCGTTTGTCTTTTCTGTTACAAATTTCTAAGTTCTACGATCTGCAACGTATTAATTCTAACGAACGTGCGGTACGTGTCAATGAACCCAAACTTTACTCGGATCCCTGCTTCAATTGTCCCACGAGAAGAACTGACTCGGTTGTTTTCCAACGACATTGAGCAAGATAAAACCGGATTATTGTCATATGATTCCAGGGGACATTCTGGATACGCCACGGTTTATTTATTGTTCTTTGATTGATTCTCGTGGTTTGAGGGTCCCTGCTACGGCAGGTCTATTTGTACTTGGAAGCCGATAGAATCACAAAACTTTGACGGTTACAACAATCCACAAAAACATGCACGTCCAAGCCAGCGTATTTAGTGTATAGAAGAGGTGTTTTCCCACCAAAGTGAGAGGACGAAGAGCCGACATCGGAGGTCATAACCGGGTTTGTGGACCACTGATAATTCACCTAAGGTAGTTGGCCAAAATCTCTGATTCCAAACCAAACAAGAGGCAGCATACGAACCACATCCACACCTTGTCGGTTATGGTAGCGGTCACCGCCTCAATTAGGTATCGAGGTGTATTGGGCACCTTGGACATTTGACCCCGTTCAAAGGGAGTATGATCTGATGAACTGAACGCTGACCCCCGACGGACTGCGGTTTTGCACACCGCCCTGCCGTCGTGCGATCAGGCTTTGGCTGGCCAAAGGCCTCGGTTATGGAGTCCTCAAGAAAATTCACCTGCCTTAGTCTGGCCAACCTGGCAATATTCAGCCCACAAGCCAACGATAGAACTTCTTTTATAAAGATTATTATGCCATGATTTGTTTGGCACACTGTCTGGTGTCAGACGTTTACAAAATATGTGTCCCCTGAGATCAAAAGCAGAGAATGAAATAGAGGGAGGATGCTGCTGCTACAATCACCATGGGATTGGTTGTATAACGGTTGAACTAATGTTGGCCCCAGTCATTTTAGTAATCAGCAATCCCTGATAGTGCTTGCCGACTCGGTCAGATAATTGTCTGCTGTTGCTACCAACTAACCGAATCCCATAGGATAACAGGAAGCAGCATACAGCTAGAGGGACTGCAGCAGTTTGTCCATGAGTTGAAAACACAAGAGTGACCAGGGGAAGAAAACAATATGAAACCTTTTTGCAAAATACAGATGTAGTTCGTCTGGGACTTATCATCTCTGTGGCTGTATTCTCGCTGAAAGGTAGCTGTGCGTACCTCAGTTTCAACCGTAGATACCGCAAAATGTTAACGAATCGATCTGTGTTATCGGAGAGACGGGTATGGTTGACCTCAGCGTACTCCCGGTTTTATTATATACGTATAAGATACATATATATATATAATCGTATATTTGTTCCACGGTTCCATAAGTTGGAATGTTTGTGAAAAGAGAACGGATGTTATTGCTGTCTATCATGCATAGTCTTTGTGCGTTCAGTTCTTAATTTTTAACAGCAACTTCTAAGAATTCCTCAAAATTTGATCACTTAGTTCTGCTGACACCGGTTCCAGTTGGCCAGTTGACTGTTACGTAATGAAAGGAGTTTAGAATTCCTTTATTACTGGCTTTAGTTTTTCATTTTGCAGCGGGCTATACACAACCGTACAATAAACAAGCAGCTGATATTCATCCTGAATGCTATGATCGTATACAAGGAAATAACTGTGAAGTGAAATAACAGTCATTGACCTCAAGCCATCGTTATATTTGCCCACATGCAATTCACAGTGCAACTCCAGTGTTCATCAAGTAACTGACGTCTTGATAGGGTCTGGCTTGGTCCGAAATCTGCGCAAATGTTGGTCACTAGGCTGGATAGTCATGTGCTCAAATGAACAACCGAAGTGTTAGCAAGTCTAGGAATCACCGAAACTAGGCTTGTTCGTTGTTGTTTTTTCAACAGTGTATAACAGTTATATACTTATGTACAAAAAACGCAACACGTTTTTGGTTTGACAATGAGCTTCATTTTCTTATGCATTTACTGTTTTAGAGTGCAAGAGAATAACTTCCGCGTCAAGGTCAGTTTTGGGATGTTTACAGCTAAGGCATTTCATAGGTGTGTAAGGTCAGTTGGCTGTTATAACGTTCACCAGGTCGATTTTGTTTCACCTTAAACTGACGGGATGAAATAGCTTTTTGTGATTTATGAGGGTCTGAGGCCTATGCATCCAGTCTCCAGGTTGATATCCCAAAATTACACAAATGATTATTGTCTATCATAGATGCTCTGAATAGAAGCTCGTGGTTTATTTGCTATATCCTTCCAGTCACCAGTTTAAAATGGTTGATATTGATTACCCCATGGCAAGCATCAGTGAACTCACTTTTGAACAGCACTATAACGGTAATAATCGTTGTGAAAATAAATTGAAATTATCTGTTTCTTTGATATGTTATTGAGATTATCTAGGCCATTTGGATTATTCAGTGTGAAATTATTGGAATGCGATGATATTGTTCTTTAACTGAAAGAAACCTAGCATGTAACGTACAGTATCATGGTTGAAAATGTATTGAAAATCGATTGTCTTAGGTCACGTGGACTGAATTCATTTTCTATAGTTCGCCGAGCTCGTTGGTTAGTTTGCATACGTTTCATTAAAGTAAGAAAAACGTTTCCTGGGCTGGTGATGAAAAGATTGCAAACAAATCTCCAAGATCAGGAAACAAGAGAAGATCAGCCCCATGACTGCATGGTAGGTATTCTGGACCTCACCATCTAGAAGGTATCATTGGGTGCGACCATTGGATTAAATTATCTCTGGACTAACCAACGTGCGACAAAACTATGCCTGAAATGAGCTGTCCTTGTGTTCGTTTAAAGCTCCTCAATTCACAAACCTGATGCTATCTCCGATTAATTTATAGAAAATCACGAAATAACACAAACGGTCTTAATAAAGCCTCTCAGTTGTCGGAGGCGACCTTGTGTAAGAGATACAAGTTCTTCACACATGTGCGCCTAAACCACCAACAATTTCAATGATCATTCACTGTTTAAAGAGCTAATTAGCGGTTATTTTCTTCCGTGAACCAGGCTTAACATGGTGATGGGAGACAAAATACTCTTAGTAGCTCTTGTAGTTCCGTTTATTTGACAAATATTCGGGAACAAGACCACCATCGATAGAAGGGTTTACGTGAACAAGAGCCGAGAAATTAGTGCAACGTAGAAGCGGTTGGATCAAACAAACTAATCGGAGTTGGGCGGATACCATCAGCTGCTCGGTCATCAACGTCTGTACATTTCCATTACCTGTCAATCAGAAGCGTTCATTCAGCTCAATGACCGATTGTTCAGTTTGCACGTGAACCACATCGGTGCTCAGTTTGTGTTTGGAGAAATAATTTAAACGTGCTAGCGAAATGTGCGTCCCTGAGTATTCCAAGGCAATTTATCGAATTGATATTTCAGGGATCACACTTCGAGATGTGTCAACGAATGAAACATGATTCTGTTTGAGGCATTTGTTGTTATGTGCTTCTGGCATCTCTAAACCGATTGTTTGTGAAATCTCGAATGTGTTCATGTCAGTAGAAAATTTCCCCACAGTTCATCGTCCAGTAGTTCTTTAAATATTGGAATGGTTCACGTTACATGCTTTCCAATATTGAGGTCCCAAGAAGATGATAATCTAACAGCAGAACCAGAGACTGGCTAAGCGGTGGTATCTTGTGTGTGACTAGTAATATAAAATGGTCTATTTAACCAGCACTATGATGGTACGATAATCGAAGGCTCATCTGAGCTTCTGTTGAATAAACCCAGTTGTTCACGTCCGTCCTTCATTCACAAAGTGCTGCGGGAACAATGCCTCATTCATCTACAATGACAAATTTGTGAAAAGAGATTTTTGCGTAACAGGTCGCTTCGAGCACCAGCTTTCAACGAGAGAGACATCTGCTTTGAAATTTGTGTTTTCGTATGTTTTGGTTAAATTGAACGTTCATTGCTTCTTATTTGTAATTGAGCTCTCAAGCACAAAAAGATCATTTTTGTAGCAAACAAGAGAAGATTCCATGTTAACTGAACCGGTTCCAGAGGGAAGAAAAAAGGTTTTCAAGTAAGCCTCGAAGATGGTTCCCAGTCTACAGTCAGCCAATTTTGCGGGAAGACACGCTGTTAGAGTCTTCCGATGTGTTTGTGTTATTAATCATTTTTTTCACATAAAATCAACAATTTTAGAGGAATTCCTAAATTTTTAACATCCTGTGTTCTCAGATTCTTAGTATATCCATAAGCAATGCGGAATTTGTGATTGTTTTACAAAAAAAGGGAACAAATGTACTGACCATGTTTTCCATGAGCTAAAAGAGTTTTAACATTGATTGAGGCAGTCATCAGATGAGGGAGATTCCAATTATTTATGCAACGTTACTTGCCATCAAACAGCGTTCTTTATTGGCTTATTTCAATAGTTTTCTTTATTCATTTTAAGGCAAGTTTAGCCAAAACTGGTTCAATCAACATTGCGGTTTAGTACAGAAGCATTTGAAACTGAAATTCGACTGAAACAGTGGAACAACAGTTTATATCCGTATCCGTTCGTGTAGAGCTAGATCATATACACAGGAACGATTACTGAAACATTTACTAGCTGTCTCAATGAAGTGCGTTCAGCGTTCTTGTACAAGCAGCTCAACAGAATGCAGCGGTATTTGCGGAGCCCACGGTTGGTTTTCGAATAAAAGTAATGTTCCCTATTCAACACTCCACAGAAGATCGCAATGGTGATGTGATTTGGTGAGCGACACGCTACTAGTGAAGCCCTCATCCCCTGCCGGTAAACTAAAGGTCTTTCTAAAAGAAACAATTGAGTCAACCTATAGCAGCCATCAGGTTTTTTGTAGCATCGGTGCTGTGCTGCATTTTTCATCGGCATACGCAAATGGTGAAGTTTCATCTTCGCATTAAAAAAGATCCGATTTCGCTGAGACGAAGGCTTACCTTTTCATTCTCGAAGAACCTTATGGAATAACTACGAATGCCACCAAACCATTTTGTTCCGAAGAACAAAATAGGCTTGCAAATGTAAATAATCAGGTCAGTGTTTTGTTAGCCGAGAGTGTTGCGCATTTCTTCCTGCAAGTGTGCTCGTTGTTGTTGAAAAGATTGATTTTTCGAATTTAAAATGAACAAAGATATTTCGATCGATAGTTTGATTTGAAACTTCTTCAGTTGATAATCTGGTCTTTATCTCGGAACTGCATAGTGAGCTCGTGACCAGTTTTTAGGGCAATAATACACTGAAAATAATTACATTTTATTGATTATTTGATTTGGAGCAGATCATAAGTGACACCTCATTAAAAAAACAACACATGGGACGGTCTACTTTCTAGTCCTTTTATGAGACGGAGAAATCCAATACTATGATCAACCTGATGCTGGATAAATTTGTCATCAACAGAAATAATCACATAAGATTGAATCGATTCACAATAAAGTTGAAGTGCTTACGCAAAGTTGTTCTGAATACTTTATCAATTACCTCACAAAAGATTTTCAACTAAAAGCTAAAATTCCGTCACGTCTTGCTTGCCTTTACTGATCACGGAACGCAATCTGCATCCTCACTGCAATCGCATGCATTCTCGTGGAAAATCAGAAAGTCAGCACAGAACAGATTGAGGCAAATAACCATTTTTACTGCTGTTTGGACTAGTCAAACCTTTGGAGGACCTGTCTTTTCCAATCTATGATCACATTGGACTCAATTTTATTCACAAATAGACCCTCGAGTTGCATTTGAAAGGCCTTGAATACTACTATACGTAATTCAATATCAGAAAACGTTTGCTTGTATGTCACCTTTTACTCTTATCTTCAGCTTAAAAACCAACACTCATCCGGGAGCGATGAAGGGAAGATGATCTGTTTTAAAGATGAACATCAGAAAACCCTCATACTGTGGCTGATGCTGTTCCGGCTTACGGTGTTGACAATGATGTTGATGATGATGATGATGGTAATATTTGTAATATTTTAGCACACTTTTATTCGTGTTCATCTTTCAGTTTGTAAATCGGGTTGTGAAGATATTAAAATGAATAACAAGAAAATTACTAAGTCGGATTTACGCATCTTGATCAACGCATCACTAATACCAACACTTACCAATGTGTTCAACTTGAGGAAACATGTGAGTTGATGAAAAAAAGAAAATACTGTTTACGTGGCATTACGATTCTGAAGAAGCTTATTGACAGAAAATCATCCTACGATAAAGGATGATTGTACCATTTTCACTGCTGAGTGTGTTTGTGTGTGAAGTGCAGTTTTGATGAAAGAAAATCACCCTTAGATCACAAACGATACCTCGAATTATCTTCGCCCATGCAGTAACCCTGTTCATTACATGAACCAGAATCAGGTGATCAGGCAACTTTAAATTGATCAAAACATCCCGGGGGGGGGAGACATTTGTGACAACGTTATTGAGATAAAGCCCTTAATTCTAATCAGAGATGAAACAAACCGCGTGATATCCGTGATATGGTCACATTTTTCCATTTACAGAAGGGACCGCATCATGATGGATTCCACTTCACAAATTCACGTGAAGAAGTACTCCTCTCGTACGTTGTTCTGGAAAGATTGTTTCTTTCCCAAACAATCAGTTACCTGATCGTTGTCAACAAACTTACCAACAGTTCAACAAAAATACCTTGGAACATCTGAAGTTGATTTGTTATAAATGCGATGGAAATGTTTGCGATAACCAACGAAAGACACTGGACAGGTGTTTCTTCCGGTTTAGGTTTCGTCAGCAGTGCCTACCTTTTATGTTCCTGAAGGGATTCTAACCGGGAACCTCATCAAAATTGCCTGGCGCCTGTGATAAGCCAACTGGGATGATCCAAACATTCACTACCTAAATTGGTTTCTTATACATTCAACTTTTAAAATTGTAACCAAACACTCGCAGTCATCCATATTTTCTGGTGTGACAATGAAGAAGTGACACTTACGCATTTCTTATATCGCTTTTAACTCCATTAAAAGATGAGCGCCTTCAATTCATTGTTGATGATTTCAATCCTTCCAGCATTTTCCGTTTGATTGCGTTTGATTCACCTAATTTGTCTTATTTTCTCGCCGGAGTTAGTTCTGTGCTAATCACAGTGAGAACAAACCAGCCTGACTTGTTCTCCCTTTCACCTTAGTTGCTAGCCCGAGACGATTGTGGTCCTTTGAGTAGACCAAAGTTTAATCTTGCACTGTCTGTCAAACGCTCATAGGTTAGAACCGGGAAACATCTCACATTTCACCAAGCCGTAAATTTGTTCTCAACCTTACAAAAGCGATTGTACAGTCCTGGTTCGAGTCTTGTACACCAATTTTCCGTTTCCTTGCAGCCAATATTTCTGTCTACATTAGTGTAACTACCTGGTTCCTTGTGAAATTATTTCAGTGTCACAAAGACAGGGCTCATAAAGTTCGCCACACATTAACCTTAAAGCACCAGTCCGACTCAATCAAGACTAAAATAATAAATCCCAAAGCACCTCTCACTACTCATAATCTGCGAACAAAGAATACTGGGTTTCAATGGCAAATGGGCAGAGAAAAAACACTCAAATACTCCGAAGGACGTCAACAGCATCCACACCACCCTCGTTGGTCCGTCAATTGAGAGACATTGTTCCTCCTTCCCTGACTGTGATTCCACTCCGGATCCATTTTCTCATGACAAAATCTCTAAGCTTTTCCGGTGCTCCAAAATATTCTTGGTTGTAGGACCTGCTAACCTCCTCCAGTGCCTCTCAAATTTGAAGCAGTCCCCCTGGCCATTGAAATGACATCCTTTAGTAGTTATGCCGTCTTTTTGTTAGATTCCTGTTTCTTTGTATCATCTTACAGTTGTTTCAATCTCCGAGAATTCATTATCAATCGTTCATGCAAAACGGAGAAGCATCTCCTTTCATGTAAAAATCTCATTCAATTTCGTTCAATTCAATTTTGTTCTTTCAATAACTCTTTTTTCCCAATTCTACTCCAATGCTCCCCTGCCATGTCCCCTAGTTTGTTAAAGTGAGACTTCAAAACCAGTCGTCGTTGTTCGATGATAATCAGGCTTATCTCGTTTAGTTCGGTTAATTTATTATTCATATAACTTATCAATGGTCACATATTCCCTTGCATTAGCTTTGCTAATAAGATTCTAAATGACCATCGTGATCCACTGCACTTTGACTCACTTCTTGTCATTTTCAGCCGCTCATACAATACTTCTTTCAGCATCCACCTTGTCGGATAAACATTTATAAGAAGTCCTCTTAATCCAGCGTGAATCGACGCCTAACCCAAAACGGAACAATATGTTAATGAATTGCGTCAGAATTCGTGCACATAAACCGAAATTTAGCCACACTTTATCAGTTTGCATATTTTCTGAATAAGCGTATTTTATTCGGTGTGACATTTAGGGGTCATTTTTAAGTGACGTGTATACATACAAACTGATACAAGTAATATGAGAAGAAATTCAACTTAATATACACTGTTGCAGTCATTCTAAAGCAGACGTACCTGTTTCATCGTTCTTGGGGATTATGAATCCTAAAGTTGGATGAAATGTCATTGAATAAAGGGTTATTACTCATAAATTGGTGTTAGTTGTTCAATACTGTATAACATAGAACATTGGTATTTTATTCTATACATAACTTTATCCAATATTTGATCACTTTTGGCTGCTGTTGTTTTACTGCTCTGCTCTTGGAAACCTCATTTCGGTCAGGGTCAGGTGTGTTGGGTAGTCAGTGATCTTTCGTTGCGACGAGCAACATGCCCCCAAACGCCCAAGCGAGGACTCTGCCTAACCTTAAACATATATCTTCTCAGTAAAGCGAAATGACGAAAAGCCCATACCTAGGGCTATAAATGGCTCGGTGAATCTTTGCCAACTCACTTAAGGGACGCCAAACCGGCCCAGAAGAGGTGTAGGAATCAAAAGTGCACCTTTGCTGATGAATCGATGATATGTATTGGACAACTTGAACGTTTGACCTGGTCTGAAGAACGTGTGACCCAATGCACCGAACGAAAGCCTACAACCGTTCGCAGTTTTCAAACTCCGTTTCGTGGCCTTGTTTGTCAGAATTTTATTGACCGAATGGTTCTGTTGTGAATCCTCCAAGAACATCCGTGCACTTGAATAATTAAGTAGTATCTTGTAAATCATAAGCAAATCATAAACTGATTCGAACTTCCCATTCACTCAAAGCACTGGATTCATCCAATCAATCATGTACTCAAAGCACTAAACCCTATTTTTGGTCTTATTATAGCCCATCAGTAGTGCGTATCTACCGCTCATGTTTAGCTTAAAACTCCGGACCTATCGCATGATCGGGATGTGTGCGTGCATGAACTGGGGATTGTGCGTGAATGTGAATTTTGAATAATAGACACTTCAAATTAATACTTATTATTTAACACCACCACACAGACGTAACTGTGAATTAAATGTTAACTTTTTGGCTAGTATTCAAATAAACAAACAAAATGGAAACAAATGGACCCGAATTCCACACATTTTGAGCCCTATTCGTCAAAATCGAGAACAAATTCATCAGCTAAGTTACCCAAATGATAAGCGACTCCAAAAAGGTTGGCTAGGTTCGGAACGATGTCTAGTAAATTGCCTCGCCCCACAAACGTTTACGTTGCAATGATGAGTAAATGGAAATAGCTTATTTTCTAAAACAACCCAGTCTGTCTTTAAACTTTTTAGAAAAGGGCTAAATCGTAATAAACGTGAAACTTTGACAATACAAATATTTCACTGCATTTTCTCGCACAGAAAGAGTGAAATACGGAATAAAAATGAAACGCTAACCTCAATGGACATTGTGTAAAATCACCCACCATCTATTTCAATAAATGTCCTCTAACTTTAATGAAACGTGGTATTTCTAAAAAGTATCTTCATTATTGGTAAACCTTCAACCGAATAGGGGAGCATGTTGACGAACAGACTAATGGTGATTGTACTACGTTTTCATAAGAACGTTTAACGTGGCAACCACATCTGTATGGTTGATCACTATATGATAATGGGATGTACTTTTGTTTTTCAAATAACGGAGTCTCATTATGACGAACATAATGACGATACCAAAAGTTGAAATGCACGCAACACTTTCGATATTCACATTAATTTCTAGGCATATCCTTGTGAATTTATAACTGAATCAAATATTCGAGTCTATATTAGAATGGCAAAAACAACTTCAATATTTATGACGGGATTAACGCACCGTTTTCGATTCAGTGGTCATGCTTACCAGTCATAAAATCCACAAGCAACACAAAGCCAAATACCCAAGTAGTGAACCAAATACGAAACATGATATTTCGACTAGCTCGTGACCTCAACAACATTCTGACACGGTTTATATACCACCGTCCCTTGACAAACACAGTGACTCCGACAGTAGATCAAAGTGAGCATACACGCAAGCAAGCACGAACGCACGCACGCACATAGACACTGGGTTCGGCAAACCTGTGTCCATCATTGCGAATAACCGCCCTCTTTCGTAAGCCTATCTAGTTTGGCGATATAATACCATTATTTGGAGCATTTCGATCAGTCAAAGCTCTTGCTTATTCACTGAAATGCACTTTGAAATATTCTATGGGCGTTGAAAAATTCGGTGTCCAATATTTCAGTTTTCGGTTCTGAGAAGTTTATTTGATTTCGGTATGCTGGTAGTAGTCGGTGAAATTTTAACTCGATTTTACAAGCAAAATGAAAGAACTATTCTAGTTTTTTTAGTCTAACATTTAAACATATCTTTGTTTATTTCCAGCTATGCAGCATGTGGATTGGATTGTCTACATTATCAAAAGTGATTGTACATTCTCCAATGCAGTATTCAGCTATTTGATGCTATTATACAGAAGTGATCAGTGTTGTGAGACAGCAGTCGAATACTACACTGGAAAGCCTGACAGCAAATTTTACAGCTATGGGTTCCTTCTCGCTCCTGAAAAGCACAGTTTGATCTGGAAGGACAACTCCAAACCGGACAGGCATAAAGGTAAGAATTAATGATTGGCAATTTTTTGACCGCTGAGTTCGACGTAACGATGGTACTAAAATTCGCCAATAATTGAGCTGCCTATTGGTTGCTTGTTCATTGCTGTCAGTCATGTTTGCGCGTTGTGTCACCTGAATCCTGTGCCTATTGAAAACAAACCATGTGAGTATTATCAGCTCTGATTAGAAACCAAACCGTGTATGAATCCCTAGTCACAAATGACCAAAAGCTAAGTTGGGAGACAAAATATGCACATTTTTGTCGGCTTTTTAACCAAAGTTTAATTTTATCTAAAAGCAGCATTGGGTGCGCAATTGCACGAGGGGTGTCAATCACCGAAAACCAGTTCAGAATACTGGTGGAATGGAACCTATTCGGGAGAAGTCGCTTAATCGCAACAACGGACACAGATTTGGCTAACCGCTTGTGTGTCAGTGTGCATGTGACCGTGTGTGCATTCTGACTGTGATGTACCGATGGAATGAGTGTGTTTGTTCCATTGAGTATATAAACCGAACCCTGGTTTTTGTCAGTATCATAGAAACGTCGGAACATCATGTTACGCACTGTGTTTAGTTCTTGGGCACCTGTCCTTGGGCTGCTTATCTTTATGAATGGTAAGCGTTCGTCTTGGGTCAGAGCAAATTACGTTTTTTCATTCTGTGGAATATCTGCCTGAAGGATTATGTGTAATACGCATAAGGGTATTGCAATTCATGATATTACGAAGAAACAACAAATGTGCTGTACATTGTTTTGTAATGCTTGTCTACACTGACAGTTTTGAATCATTTCAAGGAGGATTACTAGCAATTTGATAACGTTCTCTCTATACCTTCAACTATCTCTAATGAAATAGCTCACAGGTTAAAGTTATTTGTACATCATGAATCCCTTTAGGGTAAGAGGATGATGATGGGAAGGAACTTTTCCGAATGTTGATTCCAGATGACTGGAATTAAAAGCAAAATGCCGATTTTTGTTAGTTGTTGATAACTGGAAAGGGCTTTGATTATGTCAGTTGAGTATCATATATGTGACAATGAAACAACTGAACAACAACTAAACATCCCAATCCCGAATTCATAACTTCATCCATCACAGGAGTCGCGCTGGAGACAGACAACGATGAGGGTAAGTAGATTTGATCTACGGCCCGGCTGTAAGCCATTTTGAATAACTTGTTTCCAATAAAACCCTCCTGATATAGACGCGCCTGAATGAAGTTTGTTTGTTGGGGTGTTCTTGTTGAAACATTTGCATTTTCCCATTTCGTGAACTTACACAATGGGCATCACATTTATTTATTTGTTTGCAATTGTAACTTCAAAAAAGGTATGATAATGCATATTTAAGAAACATACTCAAATAACAAAGTTCAAAATAAAAAAAATAAAATGCTACTACCAATTCTCATACGGTAAATTTGTTTCTGTTACCAAATTACAGAGACCATCAGCAGCCAAGTTCCACTATCAAGTACTAATTATTGCGGTATTATAGAATCACGTTGTGGGTTAACCCCTTGCATGCATGTTAAACACATTTTTGGATTTGAGCTTTTCGCTCAAATGCCAGTCAAATTGCCATTCTACAAAACCCACAAAACTTCGGTCTTCATACGAATGTGCGGTTTTCACGTAACTGGCGAATAGTCATCACTCCCAGATGAGTCTAAACTGAATCAATAATGAGAATTCATGTGGGTACAAGTATGCTCGCCCAAAATCACCAAAACACACCAACACCAGCCAAACATTTTAAAACCACTGAAATTTGTTTGGTTTTAATAAGAAAATAATTATTATAAAAATTCCAATTTTCTTATCTCACGCTCACCAGATGGTATCACTTGTAAGTGAGCCGAGTATCGATTTCATTTTTGTTTCGGAGGCAAATTACATTGTGAGAAACTGTGATTAACAAATCATTGGAATCACCTCATCCCCGCACAATAATCCATTTGTGCTTTATTCCTCTATTTGCTTGGTTCCGATAAGTATAAGAAAAGATAAACAGATGGAATCTATTCAAATGTTTGTTGAAATTGAAAGCCCAATTTAAGTAGATTTTATCTACTGGTAGAAGCATCAAAACCTTCGTATCGTCTGTTGAACAGCTTCTACTCCCGTTCACAATGATGTTATTGCAATACTGCACGATTTATGTCCAGGACGATTTTGCTGCATCTCGACATAGTGCATACTGCAGCAAATATAATATTTATATGGGGGTTTAGCATGGCAACAAAGTAAAGCAAAATGCGGTAAAACGGAGAAAACCCAAAAGGGAAGAGGGATAGAAAAACCATGTCACCAAGGCAGGGACAGTTTGCCATAAATTTATTTTTCCTGACATAGAGGGGGCTTCCATCGATTAATAGCCCTCGGTTCAGCAAACCTCAGCAATCTCGCGACTCGTGACTTGTGCACAATCCGAAACGCCGTACTTCAGTCCATCTGGTGTTGTGTCATCACTGTAGGTCGAATATGTAGAATATTGCAGAAGCCATTGATATAAGAATCCGGCTGCCTAGCCATGCATTCTGAAATAAGCTACAAATCGGCTAACATACTTCCAACTCCATTACATCAAAGTGTCTATCAAAGACTTATTTCGAACCGCAGCAAAACGTAGAAATTCAAAATAAAGTCAAGCATGACAAAAATCAAAGCATCAATGTGAACTTCGTAAACACACTTCACGAAATCGCATTGTTCATTTGCTGACTTTAGAGACTTTTTTGTCACAAACTTTGGTGATAATCGGTCTTCGCAGTTGTGTGCACGGCTGTAACCGCGATGACATAATATATGGAACAAAATCTCGGTAATAAGGATGAGAAAATTTAAATGAACATTCATTATTTCACGGTAACAAGGGTTGCGGCAATCCTTCCCAAATCAAAATCATAACAGCAAACTCTGATACGAGTGATAAAAATTATAAAAGAAAGAAAAGTGGGAGGAAATACTTCGAAACTTGAGTCCTAATAAAATCCTCGCCTAGAATTGAAGCAAAATACAAATGAATGAGAAGTCAAATGTTTATGGAGAGGACCAAGAAGCTTCATCTGCAGCACGCATCAAAATAATAAAGAGGCGTACGAGGATACAAAAACATGTGTGCAGTTTTGTTCAAATAAATAGCGAAAATAAGAGTTAACTAAAAGAGCAATCTGGTTTCGCGCCAGTCATAAACATTTGCCTAAATCAGTGCGAACCTAAAATTCCTTTGACTATTCTAGAACAGAATTCCGGAACCCAAGATGAGCGGAATAGCTGTAAAGCTAATAGCATTCAGTCTAAATGTACATCACAAGCCACTCGTTTCAATTTGTTTTTTGAAGTGTTCGTTGTTACTGTGTGTCGTGCAAAACAACCGTTGAAACCTAATTTATGACTGCAACTACAGTTTTATTAGAAACCGCATAACTTGTGATAGACTGCAGGGTCTGATAAAAAGATTAGTCGAACACCTTCAGTTGAGCAGTAACAAACAGTTCTGTATGATCATACCACGACATCTAGATGCATTAAACATTGCGGTGCTATCAACGCTCTCTCTCCCTCTTTATTTCTCCGTGCAATCAATCTGTCTTTAATTATTCAGCGATGGAGGATCACGGTGAGCATTTTAACACTGCTCTTTTCTGCTGTTAATTGTTTATCATACGCGGTTTTTGTATTACCATTGAGACATTTCTTGTCCTTGAATTTGAAATAAAAATATTTTGTTGTTTTTATTATTAAAATGTCAACGCGTTGGGCCTATGAACTTCAGCTCATCTCTGTCTGCAGCGGTAATTTCAATTCTGAACAGTGAGGGTGCGTATGTTTATTTCTTATTTAGTTATTAGTTATTAGCAGCGTTGGGAGATGGCTCGAACTTCATCTTCACGGACAATCGTCAACTCAATGATCCGATGAAAAAAATTGGGAAAAATTGGCAACCAGCTCCTCTGCATATCAACAACTCAACAGGGGTGATAACCTACGGACACCGGAACTGACCACATTTGCTTATTCTCGCTTATTCAGACAGTTTGCAATAAATTATTGGGCAGATGTCCGGTCTGTTCCTTTTAAACTTTGTCATCACAAAAGTCATGATGTGACCATTGGAAATCGAGCTTTCATGTGCTCGGAAATTAGGAGCTTTATTCTCGTGCAAATTGAGCACGTGTTGAACAATAATTGAGGTTACTACACCAAAATATACAAACGTCAAGCTAGTGCGTCTAGTCAACAGTCGCACTGACCCTAGGCCAAAGACGCGCAAAGCTATTTGACAAACTATTTCTGACCCAATTGGACTCAGACTCCAACATCAAGCATTACAACCAGTTTGAAAACACTTACACTAATTATTTTTTACGACATAAAGTGTTTGCATGCCCAACTGTGTACCGTCTTATGAGAAATACCAGAAAAAGGTCTTTTTTGTTACTTTCCGACTTATTAACGGAAGAATTGGGATATTTTGTTTTGTGTAAAAATCCGATCGAAGTTGATGAATTATTGACTGGAATCGGGTTGTTTTAGCAACTAAGACTGTTATCAGTGAATAATGTCTTTGATAATACATTTTTGTTATTTTTAAAACTATTTTACCGCAGCTTTTACTATGAGTAAGCTATGAAAGACTTCGGAAAACATGGAAACCATTTTTGAAGCTGTGAACTTTCGGCAATTCAGCAAACAAGGAGATGCTGTTTTTAAATCGCCATGCTACTGACAAAATTTCACATGTTCTTTTATCCAACTGCAATTATTTAGGCAGCTGTTTCTTCTTCTTTCATGAATAATCTATTATGCAATGGACAATTTTATGAACTTCCATTCAACCCTTTAATATTTTCATGAGAGCAACAAGAAGCATCGTGATCAGAGGATGTGTTGAATTCAACTATTTTGTGGTAATTTCATCAGCTGCGTACTTACATTCGGATCACGTTTGGTTTAAAGAGTGACTGGTTTGGGGACAGGCAAACTCGCCCCGGGAAGAGAAATCTCACAATACAAAGACCAAAGGTTACTAGTATGAACCGGATTGAACGTGGCGGCAGGGAGCAGAATCACTGCAGCTTGAGGGGAGGGAGGAGGACAGTAACAACTGCCAAAGCAGTGCGAGACTAGCCGCAAATTCTGTCTGTTTACATAAATCGGGTTTGTACCGTCGAATGGTAGCCGCTTCAGCGAACCGTAGTAGACGGCTACCTTTCTGGAGGATCAAGACGCGAAAGGCATCCCTAGGTTTGTCACATTCTTTGCAATGCAGTATATGTCGGGCGATTGAACTGAACGGATAGTTGAATTCAACACATCCTGTGATCGTGATGCTTCTTCTTGCTCTCATGAAAATTTTATGAACATTGGGAAAAATACAGCATCTTGCGTGTGCTAATCAACTATCTAATCTTCATTCGTATTCGTCCTGCAGTTCCAGAAAGACAAGGTGAGTGGTGCATGTAATGTCCCCACCTTTTCCATCCTTATACACGTAAACATAGAATAATTTGATAAAAGAGGGAATGTGAGTGTGAATTAGCATTCACCGCTAATCATGCATCATGCTCTGCCCAGTGCGTACTCTATACAATAACCCCTTCTCTCAGTGATCGTTCGAAACCACGACCGATTTTCAGCTCTCACTAAGTAGGCATGTTTGCATTTTTTCGCTTGCTTTCATTATTTTCGGTCCAATTTATGAACTGTTGCATTTAACACAATCTCTTCCTCATTTTATTCATAACATTCAGCCTACATTCAAAGTAAGTTTTATTAACAAGTTTCAGCATCAGTATAGTGATATTGTACTTATACTAAACACGAGCACCCAATAGCACGATTTAACTTTTATGGAACAACGCATTATGCAAGTCGTTTGCCCACAAGGTCAGTCACTTTATGCCTTTTGTTGACCTATAGGTCAAGAGTGATATTTCGTAATTACGGTCGCCTCACAAGTCAGGGTCTGTACTTGTATGCTTCAATGGACCACTATCCGAGGTAAATCAGAAATCAAACATGCCATACGGACCCAGACCTCGAGTGAACTATCATGGTTGCACGCATACACACAACCTTGACGGGACTAGCCAAAGCGCTCCATGATCAAAGTAATAAGTCAAAAGTGAAATGTATCAAGTTACTTCCCTTTTGTCCGAAGGTATTAAATGCATTAATCATGCACATGATTTAAGCAGTCAAAAGTCATCACAATCCAGTGAAATTTGGGAGCTTGTTAGTATAGAATCATTCCACTTTTTTCCCGCTCTTGCGTTCACTGTCTGCTTGTTTGACACCCCCTGCCTTCGATTCATCAGTCAGATTGAAGTGTGGTTATTGTTTGCTTTGCTGGAAAACGTTCCCGTAATCCAGACCAAAGGAATACCGGGTTTGTTGATCATTTTATACTGGATGGAAATGATAAAATAACAGATATAACATTTTCCAGTTTATGAAAATCCATTTTCATGCTGTCAACAAATCAACAAATAACAATGCGTCAGAAAATGAAGTCTCACTAGGTTACAGCGTCACAAATAACCAATCGGTTTCATTTGCAACAAAAGATACTTATTCATTGATCTATGGAAAAAAATTTCTGTGGTGCAAAATCGATCTCTGAGGTAGAAACGCGGCTAGTAGGCAGGTGAGTGGCAATACAAACATGACTATAAGTGACAGAAAACCGAATCGACAATGAGATCAAGCTAGACGTACACTTCAGCAGAAAACCACACAAGTTTATCTTATCATCTTGAACCGTGCTCAGTATTTTCAAGATTTAAAGGGGTGAAATCAGACCACCTGTTTGTTTTCACGCAAGTTCCCGTCTGCAGAACACATCAGCATTCGACCAATTCAGTGCAAACCAAAAATTGTTTGACTATGCTAACACAAAACTCCAGAACTCAAGATGAGGGAAATAGCTGTAAAGCTAATAACATTCAACCTGAATGAAAATCGCAAGCCACTCGTTTCAATTTGGTTTCACCCCTCTCAATTTGGTGTTCTGTCTTAGTTTGTATCGTGCGAGCCAAAGAAAACTGAAGCAGTTTTTTCTCATCTCATGTAAACGTACTTCTCGACTGAAGCTGTAATTTCATTTTGCAGAGAGCAGCGAATGCACTATTGACTGGGCTATCGGTAAAATATCAAGCCGGAGATTTAAGTTGATCAACAACAACAATATGCCGTTCAATCTGTTCTTAAATATGCCTTTTACATTGCCGTGCAGTACCTGCTAACAGTTCCTATCTTTCCCCACGCCCTGTATTTCTCCATATGACTAACCTACCAAACTCTAGCAATCTCAAATCAATGTGAGTATTATATCATAGTTATTTTCATGCTCGCAACGATCTATTGGTGATATTGTTGATTATGCACGTCCTACTTGTGTTGTTCAATAGATGGGGTGGACCCCATAATCACGAAGGACTGCAGCTCAGTGATAAAAACCGAAACAAATGAGGCCTTTCTAGGCTCTGTGTGGCATTGAATTGAACGAAATCAAAGCTGCTTACCACCAACATTGGATGACGGTGGAGGGGGTCAAATCCCGGACTATAGGGTCCAGTGTCAGCGACCAACCCATGGTGCCACCACCCAAAGCGGCCGTGGAATCTGTGTCATAGATTCCGCAATCGTTCCTTGCAATAAGTGAAATCTTTACGCCAAGAATTATATAAACATGCAGTCAAGAACACATATACGCAGAGATCATATCTATATTTCAAAAGTAAGATTATTTCAGATAGTGGAGTTTTCTCTGAGCATTTTTCATTCATCCATTGATGGTTTCAGTAGTAATTTCCATTGAACCTACTTTACATTTAGCTTCAATAACCGTCGGCAGTTCGATCAGTTATACATACAGATCAAATTAACTATCTTAGACTCACTCCAATGCTTGATATCACCAATAGACCATATCCGTAAGCCTTTTTGGCAAACCAACTTCAGTCTTTTTGCTCAGAGGGAGCGCGTAACTAATTTCCCGACTGATCCTTGCTGTATCACTGACCGGAAAAGCTTTTTCAGGTATGTTCAGATGTATTCCTCCTTGAGAGTTTACCAGTCGTTGAACGAATGGTTATCCCCAGTTTCATCCTCAATGTCACCAACTGACCAGTCAAAATGTGGCTTGCGAATCTCAGTTAATAAAGGGCTTCCGCCACAAACTAATAGAGTCCGTCGTGCTCATGAACGTGTCGTTCAATACGTATATTAAGTTCATTACTAGCTAAAAAGAATCGGGTTGCTTTGACAGCTGAAATTTTTTATCAGAGAATAATCTGTTCTATATTACTTTTCATTTGTAAAACAATTACCTTCCCATGACAGCATTCAGTCAGAGTAAGTTCTCAAAACTTCTTGCGCACTGCATCGCGTTTGTATCCCTAGCCAATTGCAGAAAGTTTTCGTAAATTTTAGGTCCTACCACCATTGACTTACTTTACATGTCCTATATTTCACTGGAGAAATTAAGCGTAGTGGCTTCTTTTTCTGTCATAAATAAGTGAATATTCAACTCACTGTTCGATGCAAATCAATAAAAATGCATCATCATTATCATCATCATCATTATCGCTCTTACGTGTACTAATCAACTGCCTAATATTCATTCTAAATCTTTCCACAGCTCCGGAAGGACAAGGTGAGTAGTGTATGAAATTTTCCAGCCTCCGCGTATACGCTGGACATTGTGTTAAAGTTCATTGTGAAGCATTAATTGGTATTCACCACTGATAATATATCTTTCTTTTCTCAGTGTGAAGTGTTTTGGTAATAACCCTGTCTAGCACTATACCTATCCAACTTTGAGTGAATCTGTAGTACCATCAAGTGACTCCAATAGGCGTTCGAAACCCCTATCCGATCATCAACCGTCCAAGACCAGTCAGGTTTGCCTTGGTTCACATACGTAAGAAGGTAAATTTCTAAGCATTCTGCAACTCAAACACCTGCGTTGTACATCGGCAAAATTCGGTTACAATACAATTATTACAAGCCTCCAACATGTAACAAAATAATTCGTCTCTCCCCATTTTTGTTCGCTAGCTCATCTTCAAAGTACGTTTTCCTAACAACTGATTACACTAACCATGATGAGATCATGCATATTAAAACATGCACACTGCAGAGCACGATGTAACTTTGTAGAACAGACTCATATTCGGCTCAATAACTCACAAACAGCGAGCGAGACCACGGGGGCAGAAGTCTTATTCACATTCATTACAGAATAAAGGGTCTATACCCCTATTTTGTACCCATTATTCATTAATTGGAATTCGCAACAAGAGGACCGCATTTCCCAGTTGACTGTTAGGTATCCGTGCTTGTCCTGTATTGTTTTGACCATTCCTCTGTGTGAATACAGTGATTTCATTGGTATGTTGTCATTTTCAGTTTCTTCTCAATTGAGGTTTTATTTTGGTTCGGGAAAGTACTTTTTCACTTCACCGTAGATCTTTCGTCAATGATAAAATGGTAAAAGAAAACGAAGTTTGCATTCAACTGACTGACTGATTACCATTTGGACGGATCATCGATCAGACTTTATCCACATGCATTGTTCGGAGTTCAGTCGAAGACTCTACTATACACTATGGAGTTCAAATCCGGAACCAGAAGGTGGGTATGCACCACAGTTAGTGTTTGAAAATTCAGGAGGTTCAGTTAAAATTTTAAATAAGTCACCAAAGTCAGTCGTTCTTCCCTTCGATGAAGTCACAAACTCAGGAAATGCATTCAAAGGTCAAATCCTGAATGGTTGGAAATTTTTTCTACAAAGAACGTGTATTTTTTACATTCTTCCAAACTGATAAATGCTATTATAATGTCAAGTATACTCAACGTTCTTTACCCTAACGATCTTTTTCAACTCTAAATAGTTGTTACACTGCAAAGTGAGTTCCAATGCACAGAGATTAGATTCCTTAATCATCCCTGGAGATATAAACTTCGAGTGGCCTTCAATGGCCTAATGGCTTTTTATAAAATCAGCTTGCATGCATTTAATCAGACGCACCCTGCTTTTCTAAAGTGATAAGTGTTTGAGGAAACGTTTCCTGATAAAGGTTAGCAAGGTTAAATATGAAACAGAGCTCACTGTGACAGGGTTCAATGCAGTTGAGAACGCGGAACACTATTTATGGCGAACAACAAGACAATCATCATTCAGTTACACTTTATGGGAGAGGATAAAAACTAGGAGCTGGGAGGATAGCATTGGAATGTCAGGAATCTATCACTATGTGTGTGCTGTGTGTATGCTGCACACCGCATTCTCAGTTCCGTGATTCCAGGATTTTCAGTTTTGTTATGCTGATCGTGTGTGACCAAGTTCTGATGGGTCCATGTAATTGTGTGGAATTTCATGTATGTGTTTGTATGTGTAGGGGTGGGGGCGAGGGGGGGAGGCAGGTGAGTGAGAATGAGTGAGTGAGTGATACATCCGACAGATGGACGGTAGTGCTTCATTTGATTTTGTGAAATATACAAGCACAGTGTATTGACAAACATGGCAGGCAGTAACTGATCCATATGTGAATGATTTAATCGAAAAACATACATCTTGCATGATAAGGTCGTAAAACTTGAGATCTTTGTTAATATGGTTTGGAAACTTCGTTGCATATCAATTGCATTTCCGGTCTGGGCAAGCTTTTGTGTCCGGTATTTTTCGACCCCAACGATTCTATAATTGAATTCGTTTAGGGTTTCAGGATCGAATGAGTCTCGCCAGATTATAGTAAACGGAAGGGGTGGAAGAGTAGCAAACAGAAGACGCATGTACCACATACATACAGACACAGGAACTGTGTCAACCCATTGTTCTACCACCTTCAAGCCATTAATTTTAATAGGATTACCATATTCTGCGTTCAACTAGGTTAAGGGAAAA
Organism: Echinostoma caproni; assembly: GCA_900618425.1. Classification (NCBI taxonomy): domain Eukaryota; kingdom Metazoa; phylum Platyhelminthes; class Trematoda; order Plagiorchiida; family Echinostomatidae; genus Echinostoma; species Echinostoma caproni. Next base: position 112,265 of record UZAN01039375.1, on the reverse strand, counting down.
TTTCCTGACGAAATATCTTTGAGAACGCTGTCAAACAGTGGATATTGTTTGCTTTTTAATTGAATACAAATGCACATAGAAGGTGATTAAATGCATAATTTTATTTGTACTTTTGAAAATCATTGATTCAATAGTTGTGAAAATATGTCCAGAATTACGTAAATATACATCATGCAAATTACATCCCGAATAATAATTCTGCTATGAATTCGTTGGTGGTTATTTTGTAGACTGATGATTGCTAATGATCTTTCAGCTGTGCACTTCTAGCCACGGTCCAGTATGATGCGTATTGACCTATGGATCTGTAGGCGTTGGTGGCCGGGTGTTATTGTCACCAAATTATCACCCCGGGTATGTGTGTGTTCGAATCCCATCACAACCGCCTGACTTTCCCCATTGTGTGTGTTGAATAGCAGCCCTTTGATTGGCCGCTTCCACCCTCCTGAAAATTGTATCTTTTCATATTCAACAAAAGAAAGTAAAATGAAAATAGTTAAAAAGAATGAATACCCCAGAATACCCGAATACAATAGTTATAACTTTTATGAAGTGACCAATGTTACTACCACCCCCTTCAACTGTCTCTCATAACGCGTTTACGCATTAAAAACATCTGGGGCATTTTATGAATTCCGCAGAGCATAGTGTTTCCTGCTTACGAATCGAATTTGACCAGTAACACTGTGTACAGTTGTTTTCATCTGAAATATCTCATTTCTGTACGCAAATGCTGTTAAAATGCCATTAAGTATCTATCAAATGCCCAAGATTATCGTATGAGGTAACATGGAACTGATTTTAATGCATTTCATCCGTCGTCGTCTTTTTCCAAACAGAGTATATTACCGGTAAGCTCACTGCATAGTGGTGTTCATATTCTCGCTATTGTTTCATTCAAGCAAGTTGGAATCTACCGAGTTTGATTCATATTTCCTTCAGAATTGGAACGAAAATGTAAGTTATCACACGCTCACACAAACACTATTTTGACTGAGTGCAGTTTGACGATCTATCTCTCAGTCATCTGTAGCGAATGACCCTGTGTTAGTCGGTGGATTTAACAGAAGCAAACATGTTTCAAGTTGTGGAAGAAAGACATGCTATTCAAAAACTGGGTGGATGTCGTCAGTCAGCGGACGGAAAACGTCAACATAATTTGGGGGTCAAGACGAAGAATACTCAGGTGTGCGTTGCTTACGAAGTTTTCAAACTCGAATTAAATTTAGTCCATCACAAAACTCCGGAAATTATTACTCGAACAATCTTTCAAGGATGGATTGATCGGTCCTCATCCTGTTGGCACTAGAGGTGAAATATTTCGATCACCTACTTCGTAGATGAATGAGCCAAGTCTTCTTTATTGCCTCTGAGATATTCTGTTGGTAATTCTCGATGAGGTCGATGCATTTGCTTACTTTTGCTGTTGGGCCAGAATACTCTCAAACTTACTCCTCAGAGGTTTACAGCTTACTTTTCCCGTATTTGTTATACAATGAAAGTCACCCTGTGAATCGATTCAGAGCCTGCGACGGCTTCATTAAATTCAAATGTTTTAGTTTCTCTTTCAACTGAAAATTTATAAATGTTACGTTCACTCCTACCTGGCCTTTCGCCTTTCGGTGCAACCGAAATCTTAAAAGATATTCTATTGTACTGACCCTTTTCCTCTTCTTATCTTATCTTCTTATCTTTCTATCTTTCGTGATATTACAATGCCCACTGAGAATCGGATCAAGGAATTCCTTGATCATATCAAACCTCTTAATAGTGTTACGAGGGAGGTGAGATAGTGCTGAGAACTGTATGCTCAGTAAACTTACAGATTGTGAGCCTAAAGTTGGTTGCACATGGATCCGACTTTAAATCGCTGTATGAACTTACGCTCTAAGAAACGGATACTATCGAACGACAAAAGGAATCGCTTGAACAATAAAACAAACATAAACTGAAAATTCAGTTCATCCATGGTATCAGCTGGTTAGCAAAACGGTAACGCACGTGCTTTCCATACGATCGGTCCGGAGTTCAAATCCCGGAAGAGATTGTGGTTATGCACTATTGATGAGCTCCAACAAGAGGTAACCATAGTCTAGCGTTTCCGAGTGTATGATTGAATAGATGAACTGAGGATTGTGCCTGAATTTGAAGTCCGAAGGATACTCAGTTTAATTCTATGAATAATAAAATTTAAAAGAATGAAGACTTTTCAGAGCAATTTAAAAATACTCTTTTCCCCATTGATATCCAACGGTACATTCTAATTTATTATTATTTGCTGCGATCTTAGTCAGTTCTAATTGTGCATCAATTCCGGACCTTAAATCTTTGATCAGCTCCGAGGGCCTTGGACGTCGAATGAAAATTCAATATCATTTTCGGAGGATGCAGCTAGGCATGATAGAATGTTGTAATCACTGTTTGTTCTTTATTGAGATTCAATATCCACGATGAAAGCCGTTGCTATCCGTTTGCAAGCGTCCACATTATATGCCCGAAAGTGATCGGTTCAACCATCTGAGCATCTGTTGTTGTTGTTTTTGTTGTTATTTTTGTGATTGTTATTGCCGTTGTTGGGGTAGTGACGGTGGTGAAGTGATACATTCGCTAGTATCATCGTCAATCGAGCCTCAGAAGCTTACTGTTCAAATTCCGCCATCGCAAGGCAACTTATATCAACCTCCGCCAGATGCTCGTTCTTTATAATTCCACGCCAACTGAGGTTGATCATCATTTTAAAAAGTTCTTGTTAGACAATGCTGGCAGGCTTAGATAAATTCGGCAAACGATCTGAATACTTCACTGAAGCTTATCCGATGATCAAAAATCTATCGGACTTGTGAGACTTTGTGTTTGGTCTGAAAACAGTTTGACTCAAAACAGCGTATTTAGTGTTCCTTTCCGAGGATAGATGCAAGCTGTCCCTGAATACCGGTTGAACCATATCAACCCCAGTAAACACCTGGTGTAAACACCTGCATCTGTGGTAAATCGTCGTCCCGCATGGATGAGAGTAATGGATATTTGGGGTGGCGCGGTAATGTATGCTGTTCCTCTGATATCATTCCATCAGACTGCATTGAATAAAACAGTCTGAGTAACGATGGCATATTTGAAGGGAGAATATGAACACCTCAAATTATATGGAAGAACTGCGTAATGAAGAATTACTAATAATAACAATTATCTGCTTGAAATGGTGTTTAATAAATCGTCCTCCCTCCGATTAAAAGAATTACATTTGGAAAGTAGATCAGCCGTTAGAGGCTGAGTGTTTGTTTCAATTGAACGGTGCAGATGCACTTGATGGTTCCGCAAACAATTTTTTTCAAATGTGGATTACTCTTTGAAGAATACGATGTCGATACCCCGGGTTATGCCTGATTCAATTTTATCTTCAATGACCTATGGTGAAAGAAGCAACAGAACGCATAAGTGCTCATAAGATGTGATTCCACTCAAATCATCCAAACTGTACTGAAGTATGATGGATGAAATCTGCTGCTTAATTAAACAAAAATGCACTTTTTTGTGAGCCCTATTTCTGACATAATCGATTACAATCTCTTTCATAAATGCCTACCACATAGCATACCGCTAAATGTAATCTATCCACGACATGATTAAGAACAGAGCAACTTGTTTATAATCCAGATGAAGAAGATTGTAAGTTACGCCAAAAATACATGGTTGTGTTTCAAATCTTCGTTTTGATAAGTGATACAACGCTGAGGTATTCAACTGCATTGAACTCACATCTGGAGGAAGAACAACAGCTTGACTTTATCCTGACATATCTGTTGCAACTCTTTTAATCCATAAAAAAACAAACTTTCATTGATCTATTCTTAGGCATTTCATTTCTACTTTAAATGAAAACCATGTGGTCAATAATTAATGATTTGCGCACCACAACTCAGAAATAATGAGTCAAATTAATAACCATTTTGTCTTTCTCAAGAACAAGTCACTAAAATGGAGCAATTTATTTTTACCTTAAACTGTTGTTTATTTTAAACTTAAGTGCTTATTTGGGTTGTTCGTATTCTAGAAAGCAGTCTAATTCTCTCCACTGTTCAACATCCCGTTGGATTCTGTTTAAAATCTGTTCATCTTGACATTATCAATAAGTGTTGTTCACTCATAGCTTATTTTTCTATATAATATCCGTAATCACAGACATTCCGGGATCTGATGCATTAATCAATCTCATAATTCGTCTGATCGACATCCTCTGCTTGTTTACTGTTTCATTACCTATAACTACTTAGTGGCTACTCATGAACGTAAGTTCTGACTGTTATACGTGTTGGACAATAAAACGAAAATCATCAACTGCGATGAACCGCGTGAAAGAAACATTTGGCCGTCTTGAAACGTGATGCTTAATGTTGTTGATGCAAATGGATGAGAGGAGTTGGTTAATTAGCTTTTGGTTACTAGTAACTAAATCAGTAGTAATAAGTGGATTATATGAAATATTGTACACGTCTTATGACAAAATCACCGATCCCTCAATAATAGAGAAGTAGCCGAGCATGGGTTTATCCCTCAAAGCCTTTACAGTGGCCGAGCACTTCTTTTTTTATTTTTTCGATTCTGTCAGGAAACTAAATGCTTACAGTTTCAACAGCATCATGAACAATTTCGACAGATAGTACATCTTAACTTCAGATTGAATCCACTTTCATCAAATCTTTAGTGCATAAATTGCTTCCGCTACCACAAAACTCCATCAAAATATGTAATCCAAATACAACTGAACAGTACATGGCATTTTTCCCAGGTACATTCCTCCAGTAGATAGAAGTTACTTGGGGAAATTTACGGTGCGATTTTTAATCAATTTTATTTCCAAACATTTGAGAGAAATTAAAACAAACAGCTAAGAGGTCACAAATGTTTTTAAACATTTCTTTAGAATATGTACTAGGTGAGTATTGTCGGGTTATCGTCTTTTATTCGAAAGATAAAATTTTACCCGAAATTAGTCCTGCCTATCCCAAAAAGGTTAATGATCATTTTATGGTTTTCCGCTGATGATTCGCGTCATTGATCACGTTGCATCAAAGGTAAAAAACTACGAGAAAATATGGTAAACTGCAAAAATTTGTGTTTGCACAGACTACATGCCAAACCTTGCAGATTGTAACGTTTAAAAATCCTCGCCAATCTAATATTTGAAATGCCAACTCTTTTTGATAAATGCGTATTGAAGGACCGTTGCAATTTGCAGTATTTACATCCCCTTGAGTGCGTTAAATCCATGCGTCGCAATTTCTCCAAATATAGTTTCAGGAATTTGACAGAAGCTTTTCAAACGTAAATATCGTACACTTGTTTGTTTGGTTTTCAAAGAAAGCAAGTTAGCAAACTGGCTGATTTTCAGAAGCTGCTCAACTAGGAACCACACTACATGTTGCTGTATGGAAAACGCTTGATTTGAAAGTAACTGTGTTATGTTGAACTACAATGCGTAAAAATGCCTGTTTGCTAACTTGTTTTCCCGAGATCATTTAGGCAAGAATTGCTCCTCACCTCAAACAGATTAATTGAACGTGTGAAGAATAGTTCCTTGTGAATTATTCATGCATATCGAAGAAGTTGCTTGATCATTTGAAATAATCTCAAAATCAATATTGCTTAGTTTCCTTTTTCCCATTTTTGGGCTCCAATTGAATGACAAGTGTTATCATGAATTACATGGAAAAAGTTCTGCTTAGTAGCCCGTAGTTGGTAAAATAGGTTGCATGATTGCCTCCTACCTGTGAGGCCCTTTTTATTTGAACCTAAATTGGTTTCAGGGAACTGGACTGCTGATGAGACTCAACCAGGTCAAAACAGCGGCACAGCGTTTCCCAGCCTAAGTGCGCCCTTCATTTGCTACATACGTGACGCAATTCAGCATGTTACCATAAATTCTAGGTGATTGGTTCTAGGGAAGTATACATAAATAATACTTGAGCCACATTTTTATACTGAAGACAATCTCTTATTTTTACTCGTGAGCGTTGTGCTAGTAAAATAGAACGTACAGTGTGAAATTATTGTGCAACTATGCAAGTGATTTCAATATTCCAAAATTGAACTCCGAACCCACAAACTGTCATACAGAACTGGAGAATCAACGTGAGTTTTCTCATTACCGCCATATACGCGATTCATTGTGTCTAGACGTTTCTCGTATTTTAATAACCGCTAGACGCGCGGTATTTTCACATCCGGAACAATTATCAGTCATATGATTTCAAAAGAAATGCCGCATTCGAAATTTTCGCATTAGGAGTACTTTAAGCTGTATGTCGTTGTTGGAGGTGTAGTGATAAATGGTGGGAGGGAGCTGAAAATCACCAATCTCAAGTCCCCTGAGAACAAGCGTGCAAACTGAACTGAGGCCACTCTGATTGTGGAGGTCAACACCTCCATTGGGCAACAGGTCCTGTCGGTCACACCGGACAGCGCCTCAAGGTTATGCGGCTCGTCTGATTCGCAACTGATCACCGATTACCTGCATTTTTCGCAAATATCTATTTTACTTTGTGGATTGGGTATTGCCTTGCTTGAGCTCCGAATGGTAATCCCCTACAGAAACTCACGTCTTTGTTTTGGGGCCATTGACACTTGAACAAATGATGAACTGATTTTCTCTACATAAAGTCTCGTGTATCAATATTGTTCTGATCGATTTCGAACCCCATAACCAAATACGGACAAATAATATTTAACTTCACGTTTTGGATCAGTAAATGAGCAATATTGTGAATTCAGCGTTAGTAACTGCGGAGGATTAGGCAAGGTCTTTGTTGGCGACCGTATCCACTGAACGAGAAAGATAAGAGTTATATCTTGTAACGAAATTCACAACGACCTAACTGGTACAGCAAAGCGGTCAGTTTCACTTCTGATTTCGACTTTTCTCCGTGGAAATTTACACGCAATGATCCTAATTAATGGTGTACGTATTCGTTATACATCAATCTCTTGCCACACATAATAGTGTTGGTAATCGCGGTGGCAAACGTTGACTACTATCCCTAGTACCCACAGACACGGCTGATAAAGCTTGGGTAAACATCACAGCCCATGGAATCAGTGTGTTCCTCTGGATCCTGAATAAAGGATCATTGACATTATTTTCCCCTGTCAGGTGTTTGTCCAATGTGCGCTCGTTCAATTAGACCCGATAAAAATACGGTGGCAAATCTTTGGTCAACCCTGATAATTTTTTCAGCTTTTGATTGTCCGATAAGATAAATAATCAGGAAGACTTCCATTTTGAGAGCTCCTGTTACCCTATGTATTGGCATTATACATATAAGGATTATTGTATCATTGATAATTAAGTAACTTACATATTACAAGAAGTTGAATGGCACGTAAAAGATGTTTCTCAAAATACTTGTATGCAGTTTTGACCAGCAACACACTTCACATAAAATAATGCAACTAGTCATTATCTATCCTAAATAGTAGCTGTTAGTGGCTCTCAAATTGTCGTCTCAAACTATGATCCATTCATTTTTGTTCTTCTCCCTCCTAATGAATATTTCACTTTACTATCTAGTGGAAATGATAATAAGGGATTACGAAGTTTATCTCTTTTAGGTTTATCACTGTTTATTGGTTTGACCATTATGTGTAACTTTAAAAAGCTGTCACTCACTTATTTTACTCAATCAATCAGATATATTGTGTTACAGTTTTTCGTTTCTAAAGAAATGAGTCTTTGTTACCATTTTAGAGCAATCCAGACGTAAGTTTCTATCGCAAAATTGAGTAGCATATTGGAGTTTCTTGTATCACAGTTGACATGGGTATGGGTTTATAACCACGACTACCAATTTACGTGAAATGTATTGTTGTTCCTACAGTAACCCCGCACAAAACTCTTAGATTAAACGTTGCTCGATTAACAGGGTTCGTAACATTTCCTATGACCGACAAAACAAGCAAAATCTTAGATTTCTTTGTACAATGGTTTTATTTCATCAGTGAATATTATTTTTGCTTAAACATTTGCATCATTTTATTTGAATTACCACAGAGCAAGAATTTGACAGTAAGTATTATTGGTATACATTTTATGTACCATTTGTTTAAAGTTTGCACAATTCAGTGTAGCCTAGGTAGCCATAGTAGTTCTGATGTATTTCGCCAAAATACTCAGTCGAGCCCATCTACCATTCCATTCGTGCCTTCCGTTGCAGCGGCAACAATGTATATATTGGTAGTACCAACCGATCACTGCGAACACATCCCCAAGTACATGCGTGAATCCAGAACTCAGCCCACATCAAAGATCCTGACTGCATCACATAGACCGAACTCGGCCATGGCACTACACTTGAATGCAAGCGATCACAGAGTAGACCTTGCAAAACCGCTCTCGGTTTTGTCACATGATCGCGACAAACACAAATGAGGAGTTATCGATCCAATAAAATAAACCTACGTTATGAAACCAAAGGCCTATAACCCTTGGCCTTCCCTGGCTGCAACCAATCATGAGCATCACACAAACACACACACATGATAAAACTTAACTGTATATGCTGGTTCAACTGTAATCGAATCCGTTGTAACTGCAAGTGAATCCAACCAATCGCACTCTAATAGGAAATCAACAAAGTAATTGGTTCTTCTGCCGTCACACCGCACCGATTCGACCGGGTCTATCAAAATCACTTCCAGTAAAGATGAACTGGTTTCTCCATGGACAAGCAAAAGTATATTTTGAGTGACTTATCGAGTAGAGATGAAAGTTTCAATAAGGTGGATACAAAGCCATCATCCTTTGTTGCATCGTGGATAACTGGGAGTTATTCTCACCATCACACCCCACTCAGTGAACTATGAGGGTGACACATATGTAATTAGGCTGTGGAAACATGCTTCAAGAATGATGAATGATGCATTGAGGATGATAAAATATGCAACGAAACTGAGTAACAAAGGGAGTAGCTGTAGGTGACAGGTTGCCACTGGAATTATGGATAAAATGTGATGGTAAATTCGTGAGTTATTAGAGAATTTATGTTAGCTAGTGATTAAGTTGAAATTTAATTTTGTTATTCAGGTGAAATACTGTTGATTATTTTATTGTACCCTTGTACCATTGTAATGCATTCTATCAAGTGTGCCTTTCGATGCCAGAAATATGTAGGCACTTGCATTTGACTCAAACGAATTGGTGTTATTCTAGCAGACCTTTGCCTCAATATAAATTATTTATCAGGCTACTGAGGACCTAGAACGAACCCACTAATGCAATGATTCATTTCAACATTCATGCCTGATTATGATGACAGATTTATCTATTCATTTTGAAGTAGTTCTTTTCCTTACTCGATCAACCAAGGCGGATGATCATCGGGCTTGTTCATTCCCGTCTAAACTGCACACAATAAATAGCCAAAGATATCGTCAGCGGGGACGCGCTTGGGGTGGACGGCTTTGGGACGAACAGTTGAAATCCACCCCACCGAAAGTTTCATTCTCACTCGGTAACTCACTCACAGGATAGCTGTTTCATCCTAATTGGAAGTTGTCAGCAGTGCGCACAATTTTTGTCTATCTCAGGACTCGAACCGCAAATCTTCGGGTTTTAAGTTCAAAAATGCTCAAACAAATTGTCCTCGATTTTCCAGAATATGCAAACTGACTAAAAATAAGCTGGCGGTTTTTCTTAAATTGAACAATATATAAAACGTTCGATCATTAATTTACATTTCGCAGCCTTCGTTAACGGTAGGTTGTTTGATGAAATTATGCTCGTATGCGTGAGGATTAAATTTCTTTGTTTCGCTTTGAAACCAAATTTCTGATAACATTTTGAAAGCAAATGTTTTTAGTATTTAAGAAGTATATGGTTTGACTGAGACTGTCATAGCCGTATTTGGTTGAAAAAGTGCCAAAGAGCCCTGATTCTCTAAGGATTGTCTGTTTTTTTTATTTTTTCCGAAATCTCGAATGCGTTTTGTGAATTAAATGACCAGGATGACAATTATTTCGTTGCCGCACATCTGGAGTGGGAATTAATTGCACGTTCATTGGTGATATTGTTTTTCGAGTTCCTATCACCTCTTAATATACTGCACTCAATGGATTGATGAACACTCTGCTTTGTTCCGATCGATTTATGTTATTTTTCAGAGGTGAAACAAAAGGGTAAGTTGTTTTATTATCAAGAATTGATAAACCTCGTACTTTGTCGATAACGGAATTTGATCTGCACCGAGGACTTCATTTATACACTGAACGTTTGAACTCTTTGCTTCATCTTTGATTGCATCGCATACGTGTCAGTCTCAACGTGAACAATATCCTCGACGATTTCCGTCTCTGGGATAGAGAATAACAATAAATATCATCATCACTGAGATTGTTTTACGCTGGTTTGACTTCCTGACGCATTCCTACGAGGGTTAGGCAAAACGTTTCCGGATGCATAAAGATATACTTGTTACACTAAATGAGCATTGCCTTTTGTAGAAATATTCTCTACTAGCCTTCCTGCACAGTTCCATTCGCTCAAACCAGTTGCTGAAATAGCTTGACCATGCTGAAGCGGATAACCCTCCTGCCAGTTCAATGAGGGCCTCTGCTGCAGATGTTGGTGAGCCGTGTCTGATTCCAAGGTTCATGCGCTTAATATTTGGGAAGATATAAAAGGCGGACGGAGCCAAGTCTGAATTGTGGGATGCCACTAAACTCCTGGGTAGGTTCTGTAGCCAGAAAATAGCCAACTACAAGAGACCTTCATACATGTGCGTTGTCATGGTGCAGCAAGGTTCCTAATGTTCAAATCGTTGGACGGCGCCTAGCAGCATCGTCCATCGCTTTTGGCAAGTAGTGAGTGGCGGTCCAGTCTTCGGCGACTGGTGACAGGCTTTATCACTACTGATGATCTCTCAAACTGTCTTAAAACGTCCACCATCAAACCTGGAAAGCACAATGCGCCACTAATTCACACTAACCGGTTTCTTTTCCTCATTGTGTGTAAGCCTTTCTAAGATCGAGCATCTCATATAAGATGGTGCTGACTGATCTCAATGAGATCCCGCTGCTTTTCGCCAGCTGTACCAATGTCCTTCGCGCATCCTCCTTCACCGTCGCTTTTACAGCAGCTATGATGTCCACCGTGGTCACCTCCGCAGGTCACCCACACGGTATGTCATCATCCCTAAACCACTCAAGCAGCGTGCTTTTGAAGGCGCACCATCAACAAAGGCAACTCCCAAACGATCAATTCAGTGACATCGACCGAGTTCCATCCGAGTTTAGCGACTTGAAAGACTTGTGGGTTGAGCTCGGCGAATGATATTTGGTTCTGTGCGAGTTACAATCACTGAACAACAATCACAACGGATTTTAGTTCATGTTTTCTCTACCCGGTCATTTGCATCTCATACGTATACTGCTTATCCGAAACAGTTTTGCCCAGTCCTCGTGTATGCAGTTTTAACTAATCGTAGTTGAATTACATCATCAATTCGCGCATTTCATGGAAATTTTACTCAAAATGCGCGCTAATAAGTGAAAGGTAGGAAACATTCGAACAACTTTCTCTGTCGTAGACTCGACAGGTTTCGCCCAAATGCGGTAAAATCCTCGTGTGAGTGGTTAGCAAGCAACCATGATTTGTTGATTCATGAACTGGCAGTGTATCAGTCGCGCGTACTTTTTCACGTGCGTTTGTAATCCCCATCCACGCACACAAACACACCTTACAACTGACAAAGATGATGACACTGTATTGGTCTTACAGCAAATCGCATCTCCAACAAGTAACTGTATATCTTTATAGGCATTTAGGTTGGGGTTATCTCAAGCAGTCTGTATTGGTACCAGGTCCCACCGTTAAGGAGATCATACGCATTCTGGCTGAGATGATCGACGAAGAGCACTTGGCTGTTGTTTTTGTTATGACTTGCCGGTTGAGTATACTATTCACGGTGGTCAAGTGGTTAGGTCACCTGGGATTCCTGGGTTCGAACCGCTCCCCTGCCACCCCTTTTCCCAGGCATCCTTCATCTGACCGCTCCCCCCCCCTCCTAAATGTGGATGGTATATTTCTATATTCATTAAATAAAAAAGGATATAAAACAACAAGACAAAGACAGGGATACGCTTCGGGTTGGAAACCCTAAACCTTGAGTCACTTGATTAGGATAATTTATTCGATCAGTTGCATATATGCTTTCATGTCCCTTTTTTCCGTGAATCAAAATACGCTGTGATTGATCAGTCACTGATTCATCAAAAACAAACGTGTTGGATACCTGGAGCTTTTTACAAAAGATGAAAAGCAATAAGTTAATCTTATTTTTAACAGGATACTTACATAGTCAACTGAAAACCTCTCTCCATGAGATAAAATAAAATATCCCGAGTGATCAACTGACTATCGTTTATATACCAGTTGAAAGTAACTGCCTTTGTGATATCTCATATTCATTAGTTGTTTTTACATACAACAACGATTGTGTAGCTCCGTGCAACTATGCAACTCACAGCTGGTTTACGCTCTCCAAAAGGAAAATTCAGAAAGCAATTTTTTGACTTTTTTCCCCAATGAATTCTCATTTGAATTTCAGAACACGAACTCCGTATGTTTTACGAAAATTCTCTGATACTTATTGCAGTTAACATTTGCCAGAATCCCAATAATCGTTTGTTGACTACGAATTGAAATGAAGACAAGCATACGACCTATCCATTCTAGGGGATGAATGTGTGCACAACAAAATGTGACCTAGAGAGCAACTTGGTTCAGTTCTGCCTCTGTAGGAGAGTGACGAATAAGAACTCTGGAGAACGTATATCTAGTGGGACCACGGTATACAATTTGGTATTCATCCCTGTTGTTAGATTTAGCCGAGGTGATCCTGTAACGGTTGAGTGCCTCTGGTTAAACTTTTGTGACAGAAGGATGCGTGGGAATGAATTGTTCCACTAAGAATAAATCTTAACACGTGGAAATGTAGAGTTGTACCCAAGGTTAGTAAAATGTGAACTAAATCACGTACAACATGATAAGCATTGAGCGGGAGACCTGCCAAATACCACTCGTGGGAAAATAAATAAAAGTATATAAATTGATGATACCAAGCACCAAGTGCATAAGTAAATTTCTGACAATACGGAAAACCAATCGAAAATGGAGGCGGATAACCTCTTGGAACCCAGATAGAAGGTATAATGACTATGTACAATTATGAGGAATGTGGACACCAAGAGAACTGAATGCTTTTGCACATGAAATGGTCCGTCACCACTGTATAAATACTCTGTTATTGCGTGTAGTTGAGGGAGAATAAGACACAACTGATATTTTGATGTATTTATAGAAGAGCGGGAACCATTCAACCAACACAAAATCACAGACAATAATGTTTAAGAATTTGGAAATGGAAGGTGTATCGGGCATTTTCAACCAACTGCTCAACGTCTGTGAACTTAATTTTGTGTATTATCCCCAATATTTATGAAAGAAATGTATTCCAATACTAATCCTGATTTCATACGAATGCCATTCTTTATGTTTTTAGAGGTTGAATACCAAAGTGAGTGCTTGCTTTTGTACCAAAAATATCTATTCAGTCATTTTGTTTTAACTACCAAACGTTTAGTAACCTTGGTGGCATTTGAATCCACGCATGCACACCGCCTACTTTTCTGTACAGTGCACGCTCAACCAGCTGAAATTTGAGACCATACCGACAGCACCGATACAACTTGTAGATCCGAATCCCACAGGGGCTACTGAACTTTTCACACTTCTAACGTAAGACTTAAATCAGCGAACCAACCTGCATGAATCCGTTAGATTATGTTGGTGCAACCTGAAAAAGATCTTCTGTGTGTCAGTTTCACAGCAGTCCCAATTTTGATTGGAATTCGTGCAAAAACACG
>UZAN01039375.1:41112-98346 GCA_900618425.1 Echinostoma caproni | reverse complement strand
ATCGTCACTCTACAGCACTCCAAGCATATTCGTTTAGTTAGTTTGAACAGTGGATTTTTTAAGTAAATCCGGAGACATTTTTCAATACAGTACTCCTTTTGGTAAGACTGCCAATAAAAGACCGCTTCTGAGGTGCATCGAAAAATGATACATGACTATTGATCAATTCTTGTCGGTGGTGAAGGCTGCTGATAACTCGAATTGATTACTCTCTTCCCACAGTTTTGTTGTATCGAACTCATCAACGTGAAACATTGATAACCACCCTATTGTCAATTGAACTTTGTATGACGTGTGCCCTTGGTCTAATCAGACCTATCGGTGACCTATCGGTGAACACTGTCACCCATCGTAGATTACATTACACGTATTGAATTAACGCTAATCTTTACTGGAGTTTCTGTTCCATCAAATGCTGCGAACTTTGGCCCAAAAAGAGCACTGGGCAGTTGATTCACCCTGGTTTGAATTCGCCAACCATGTGCACCAATCTTAGGTTTCTGCAGCGGGAATCGAAGGACACACTCGTCTTTGAGGTGGAAGCAGAAAATGTTACCATCGATAGACAGTAGCTGGATACCGAGGATTAAATGTTTACTCAAACCCATACAAACCGAGGACGAGCAATTTTCCTGGCGTGCCTCTGGATGCTTGGAAAACAATTTTGTTTAACACATCGGTGAAATGAGTATAAAACAGCCTCCTTTCCTCCACCCCACCCCCTTTCAATCATCATTTTACATTACAGAACAAGAAGAAGGTATGTGAAAGAAAACCAGATGACAAACTTTCTTTCTTCCGATTATTTTTATTTAGGATGTGTTCACTCAAGACGGTAGAAACATAGAGAATATGGTAATTTCGAAGCACGTTTTGGTCATCAAAACTTCATGTGGGCTTGATGTTTAGTTGAACAGTATTTTCAAACCTAGGACTTGGAGCGATGGAACAAATAAGGCCCCACTAGGATAGTTGTCGAGTGGAGTCCGAGTATAATGCAGCTACCTACTACCATATTCGAATGTTGGTGGTAGGATTTGAACCTGGGAATTCACGGTCCGGGTAACTCCAGGACAGTGCACTAAACCGCCACTACAACCAGCCAGATTTAGATTTAAAATAATAATTTTCTGATTACATCAGAAAAATATTTTTGCTCTTATTAGAGCTCATCAGTAGTGCATTACTACCGCCACGCCCGAGCTTTAAACTCCAGACACATTGCATGTATGACATGTGCGTTACCACTGTACCAAACAGCTAGGATGGTGCGTGAGGGTGAGGGGTACTCATTTCAAATTGAACTAGATTATCCAGCATCACTGTTTACAATTAACTGCTGGTCAAATGTGAATTTGACGACGTATTGATGTCCTGTTTACTGTCTTTTTTTACTCAGTCAAAAAGGAATCTTGTTTATCAGCACAGGTGAAAACCTCGGTATTGGGAAACGTACTATATAAAACATCACAAAACTGTTTCTCACAAAACCCTTTAAAATAACATCAGCTTAGAACAAAACACTTCACTGGCGAAGCTGTAATCTTTTCCAAATTTGTCAAATAACTGCAGTTACCAATGAACTGAATGTGTTGCCTTGGTTTGCTCTGTCGACCAGTTCAACCGATTCACGTTAGCCTCATCTTGAACCAGTGTGACAAATGGCTTACCTCAATATACATTACCTCAGACTACGCTTGCAGACATATACTAAGCGCTAAAAGTTTTCCTGGTCTATGTACCATAACAATTAGCTCAGCTTGATCATTTTAAGGTAAACTATAGAATATCTCATTAAAATGAATAATAGAGAACAATATAGAACTTCTACCACGGCAGAAAAACGAATGCAAACACTATTGAATTTAAAAAATACAAAATCGTTTTCTTTCATCTTCACTCTTAGCGTTCTGGTATTTTCCATTCTGATTTCAGAAATGGTGGCGTACAGTGAGTTTCTGCAGATATGATTGACTTTATTTGAATAATGGTAGAGCGGGAAATTATTGGTCTATTGTGGATTGTTATCAGCATTTTTTATCCACGATTAACTCATGTTGCGAATCACATAATCGTAAACGGAATTTTATGCATCCACCATCCAAACATAGGACACTGTTAGTTCATTCCAATCCAGCGAGTTCCTGTTGCATGTTGTAGCTGTGAGTTGTACCCATGCGCAGACAATCACGATCACTGCGTATGCATGCACACATTTCGCTTGTTTCACCCAGGGCTTCATGGGAGCTGGACGCAAGGCTTTTTTGAAAATGTACCTGTAGCATCGCTTAACCAATTGAAAAGTGAAAAGTAGCTAGGTATTAGTAAATCGTTGCCTTCGCTAACTAAAAGCTTGTTCCTCATTCGATAGATGTCGAACCATGCTTTATCTATCTTACCTGGACAGGTTTCTCTGGAGGCCGTTAAATCGGGCGACGCATCTCGTATACCCACAAAATATTAGCAGTTCTAGCATGCCATATTCCATTCCGTCAACTTGCGTCTTCTCCTATGTAGACAAATTTACATCTCGCCCTCGAAATGGGTTTGTTTTGCACAGGTAAACCATAACACATTTCAAAAGCTTGACAAGAGGTGTCTTCTTCGATTTATCCAGCTTCAAGGTAGTTCTCGTCAAATAGACGGAGACGCCCGTCAGTTATCCACAGACATACGCCTGTGTAAATAGGTTAGTTAATAATCTCCGAGATTCATTGAAAACAGAGCACAAAGGAAAAACAGGGAATGCAAAACAAAACAAAGACCTAAGACCGACAGTCTGCTAAGAGTTGACGGACAGCTCTTGACGCCCCAGGTATTGTATGTGATCAACCGTTGATGCATAAACCAGTTTACATTCGATCTGATGAACTGCGGCACAAATCTGAAACAAATCATTCACCTGGTGATTTTTGAGATACGCAGTTTAAGAAACTTGGTTGATGCATGTGGTTTCATGATTCATGCAAGGGATTCCTCTGGGTTCAGAGCTCTCTTTGGAATGTTACAAAATAAGTGGAGCTTTGAACGTATTTGATTTACACAATGAATTTCTATATCATAATGCTCAAATGTTTAAATGTTAACTGTACTTTTATTTCAGAGCACAAAAAGAGTACGTTTGATGCTTGTTATTAAATCATGTGACTTCA
This sequence comes from Echinostoma caproni, assembly GCA_900618425.1. Lineage (NCBI taxonomy): Eukaryota > Metazoa > Platyhelminthes > Trematoda > Plagiorchiida > Echinostomatidae > Echinostoma > Echinostoma caproni. The sequence goes on along the minus strand of UZAN01039375.1, from coordinate 95,194 downwards.
CTTGCCGCTGATGCAACACCGTAAACAAAGTCCAGTGGACGAGACAAACTGACTTTTATCAGTAATGAACCAGTCTGTACAATTATTTCGAGGGTTCTTTTTGGACTGGTGAAAAGTGTGTGTTCGTGGAGCAGGAGGCACATGTGAATGTATGCGTTGGAACATCATGATTTTGTTTTGGTTGTTTTTGCATGCCTGCGAAGCATTCCGGACAAGCCTGAACGGTCTCTGGTTACAGAAGGAGGGAAAGTCCAATGATTTGATTATGACGACCGTGTAAAGGATAATAAATGGAGTTGGTTTGGCAACAATGAGGGCATCTGATAACAGATGTGGAAAGCTTGATGAGCACAAGCCTGGTGTGGTATCACCAGAATGGATTAGCAGATTACACTTTTCACCACCTCTCGTGTTTACCATGGCTCGACCAGGATTGTTCACCTATACCCCTAGGCAGGCAACTACCACGTATTGGACCGGTACATAGTATGATTCACAAGAGACTGATTGCGTAAAGGGGGCATTTATTTATCATGGAGATGGTGAAACCTATCGTGTCCCTGGGGTACTGGTTTGCAGCAAACGCAAGAAAATATGAAAAATTGAGATGAGGGAAATTCATTCTTAACTTGAGTAGCTTTTTTGATACATTTGCCATACAAAAGAACCATTAGAAAAGCTGGCACATGAAACTGTAGTGCAAAACATGGCGATCAAAACTTGGTGAATATAAGAGAATGACACGTTTGGTTAGGAATGAGATAAACCGTACCATGCCGGGGACAACATGTACCCCTATTCTGATTAAGTGTTCTGCTTCCATCACTACTCCTTTGGATATACATTATTCAAGCGATTGCTAAACAGTTAGACACTGAAGAGAAAGCACAGCACGCGAGGTTGCACAATTCAGATTAAGGTAGATTGCAACGCATTTCAACTGACATATTGAGGCAGAAACCAACAATTTATATAGTTGGAGAGTACACCAGTTACGCAGGAATACGACAGGCCGATTCATCATACCTTTTACCACTGCCAAGGCAATGTGATAGTGTGATTGACAGTTCTTCTTGCACAAACACCCACACACACTCACGGTCAAGGTTTTCATCTTCTTATCGTAACCATCTCCGGGACCCTTAGCAATCGGGGGTTGGTTTTGGTATAAATGGTCACAACTTTATTTGTCGAGTGAAAAAATTCCGATTGTAAAGCGAAGCCACATAGCAGACTTCCAATGACCTCAAACGGGCATAACAGATGAAGGCAAACTAATTTGAACAATAACATGAAAATGAGGTAGACCTTTCCGGTGATTTTATATACCAATAAAATGCACCAGGACAATATTTCAAGAACATAATTTGTTTTGACCGTACAATTAACATGTGACTTCAATGTCAAAGGGGTTGCGGAACTTACATGTGCGATCAACTCCAGTGAGTGTGTTTATGCGTGAACATCATGCAAACAACATCGTGCAGCTATAATAGCACGTCTGGTCTTTTGAGTGAGTTTCGAAGGATTGTTATTGTTGTTGTTGCTGTTGTTAATGTTATTGTGTTTGTGTGTTTACGTGTGTAGAGGAAACATGAAAAGCTTGGATGAAGCTCATTTATATTTTGGGAGTAAAATGGGGTCTCTCAGACATAATCCGATCCGTGAAGGGAAACAAATGGCCTTGAGTGACTTCCTCTTTTATCTGTGAGTCTGAACGCAAGTAGGGCATAAGATAAAACCATGGTAGTAATCTGTGAAAATTACCAATTCCGGTCAGTTTCGAGATGTTTGATAACAATAAAAATTTTGTGCTAGTTAACTGATATTGGTGATAGCATCCCCAAGGAAATTCCCTGTTTACCTCTTTTCACGTTTTCTTTCACTTCTTAGAACGCGAACTCAGTAAGATCCATACGTGCGCGTGGTTAATTATGAAATGAACTAACAAAGTGCCGAGTCTAACTTATTTTTCATGTCATCAAAACAAAACATGACTGTCAAAGCAACCACTCATAAACGTCTTCTATGTTATTTTCAATTTGCAGTGGAGTTCACAAAAAGTAAGTGCTTATTGAAGCTTCACAAAATAGATATTGCAGGTTCTTCTCGATGAGCGATTATTGAGTCATATGTGACCATGAATGGTCAGGCTAAAAACTGCAGAGAACATTGTGAAGAGCCAAATAGGTTTTCATAATATGGGATAACACAGTATTCGTATTCTGTTGAATGAATTCACGAGCCCTATAAGTGCCACTATTGCACTCCAATGCTAACCAACTTATTCATGTGTTCACTATTTTGTTTTATAGAACTCGCTGAAGGTAGCAATCCCTGTTTGAAATGTCTGTGAACCAATTGAAACTTAAATTATTATTTCCCAATTGAATTGCAAACTAACGATTTGTTTCCTTTACATCAATTCCTTACAGAAACAAAAAAGAAAAGTGAGCTTTTGGTTAAAGTTTAAAAAAACACCATCCACTAAAAATTAAAATACTTCTCTTTCTCTACCTTGTCAGATCTTTGAAACCTTGAACACTTTTAACGTGTATAAAGCCATGATCTAACATTTTAAGGTTGGTTTATCAAGAATGATATGACATATATGACACAAAAGGATGATGAATAATTCCATATTTCACTGAATATTCCCATCATGATATTGACAGAATAATGCAAGCTCGTTTTCTTTGGCCAGTTCCTCCGGCCAAAACAGTTATATGAACAAGAAGTGAACAGATGTGTCTCATATGAACAAGTCAAGTGTTATCACTGAATCTTAAAGGTAAACTGCAGATCCAAAAATCCTCCATGTATAAACATTTTTGTTTGCGCATGTTTAGCAAACAACAAAGGCAGGATAATTAGGCAGTTTTCTCGAAGAATCTGGGAACGAAAACCAGATTATTCAAACACAGGAACCACAAGGACCATGTTGAATGCAATCATGGCTGATCTCGTATATATCGGACATCAGGTAAATGAAGATGGTTTCAAAGTCGTCTACAAAGTACTCTCAAAGGCGTTCAAAATCCTTCAACAAGGTCACCTTGCAAAAGTAGAACCGGTAGCAATACGGTTATTACACCCAATTCTACGTTCACAAAAGCAGTTTGGTAGTGCCCCTTAGCTTCACTGGTTCATGCCCACAACAGAACGTATACTCACCCACGAATCTTTCAGTGGCTCTTTGAGCTGAACTGGAAGTAAACGACTTCAACCATCCTGTTTCATCCCCCTTCGTTTATTCCTTTCCCGGCTCCCGATTCTTCACTACTTATTAACCTTTTTGTTTTACTTGTTTCCCAGCCACTCTTTCCCACATTCCTTTCGTCCAATCAACGATTATTCATTCTGAACTTATTGTTGCACATCTTTTCACTTCATGAATACATATGTATATAACCTAATTTTCATTACTGAGTTATTTTGTGTGGGCAGTTGTTTCAGAGGCATTCCACTGAAGAATCAGTATTCTATAAAAAGGTTACGTCACATTTGTAGCGGTCAGTAGAGTCAAACCCACCTACTAAATATCAAATCAACGTATCGATTTCTCAGTGGAATGGCTCTGAAAGAGCTGGCCATCCAAAATTACTCGATGTTGCAAATGAGTTTATTAGGCGGAAAATGCACTTCCTTGGTACACGTATATGAACGGACTGACAAAAGAATATCGGATATACAGGACTGAAGAGAAGCACGAACCGTGGAACCGGTCGCGTGCTTCCAAAAACATTGTGTCCACTTATTCACATACTACGTATTCTGAAACATATACTAGTGTATTAACCTGGAGAATAAGTTATGATAAACGAAGTTGTTTGCCGCGTTTGTTGTTTTGCCAATCCGACATTTCTTTTGATTTTTGATAACGAATCTCACAAGCCAAGCTTACATCTCCAACTTGCTGCAATTGACGCCGAAACGGGTCGATAAAGTAATAAAGAACCAAGGTTGAAAAATAATAATGCGTTGCGTACAGCACATTTTGTGCATACAACGTGATCTGTTTTTGGCAAACTACTGTCTATGGCACATAATTCTAGTAGCAACATTTTCTCATCTCGCCGCTGATTTCATTATTATCCTATAGTGTATTTTTCAATCACAACCCTACCGTTCTTGAATGAACTAGAAGGAAAACCCCAATTATCTGTCTATAGACGACACACAGAGGCAAGATCGAAAATGCACCAAGTTTCCATTATAGGAAATTTTCAACTTGACATGTTGCGAATTATTTTAAATCTCGAATGCTAATAATTTTTGAACACATGTATGGTGAATGGTTCATAAAACAATCATTTTAGTACTCAGTATGCACTATTATGCACGCATTAAAGTTTCAAATTGCGTAGATTGAATTTTCGAATACAATGACCTAATCGATATTTAGTTTTAAACTCGTTCAAAAAATCATCAATTGTTACTTAAAAACCATTTCAGAGATCGAATATGCAAGTAAGTATTTGTCAACCAAATAAAGTTATAAACCGTAAAAGGAGAACCCCCAGCTCAGAAATTTATCCTTTCCGAGAGCAGTGTAGACAGACAGTATTCACGATGAATCCAGTTTGTTGGTTCCTAATTGACAGAGGCTGAGATCTGTAGTGAAAAAAGAAGTGATGAGAGGGAGATATATGCACCGCTTGACTTCTCCGAGGAAGTCATTTTTGTGGCATCTAGTAATAGTAATGTGATAACAATGGCCGCCAATTTGGGCCTCGGAGCAAGGGGGTAATAAGAGAACTATGGAAGAGATTCCCATCCCCCGCAGACGAAGACAGTGCGGTTGCCAGGAAAGCAATCAGTCCAGGACACAGGTTCCTGGGAAACTCCAAATGTCGCTACTTTTACCAACAATTCTGAAGCTACACATGTTAGGGTAATTTCAAAATATCATGTGAAATCCTTTATAGTTTTCGAGTGAATTCGGACAATGATACGGATTAGGGATAATAAAGTGTTGAAGAAACCGCCTGATATAAAGGCAAACTGACGATCGCTCAGATTTATTTCGTACTCGTAGTGTAAATGAATTTAACGTGACACATATACCGAAAATCAAAGTTCGATAAAACACACAGGCTCGCCAAAGCTGATTCGTGAAGTCATCAAGCCTCCCCTAAGGCAATTTGTCTTATTTCGAGCTACGTTTCGTGGTATGCAGCTTTTCTGTTGTCCGGTTCTATACCGCGCCTGACCTAGCGGGGCCTTATCTGATTCGCCACTCCAAGTCCCTTGGCTTAGACTATCGGTTTCCATGAGGGAGCAGGAAGTTTTCATGACTATGGGGTTCGCCCTGTCTGCTGTTCACCACACAAATGTGTGTGATAAAAGAAGCATTTAAGTTGTAAGGATCTGAAGCAACAGAGTTTCATTCCAGTTCATTGGAAGATGTTTGAGACGAAGTATTAGTACACAGAGGTGGAAAGTCACGTCTGATTAAACACCGTTATTTGACCAATTTATGTTTAGAAATTGGGTTGCGACAAATATTCGTTTGTCAGACACGAACGCACACATATAGACACATCTTTGTCATCCTCCGACTGAATACTAATACTTTCGGAGTATTTTCGGTTAACGTTATTTTACTGCTCCAACCGTTTCTTGAAATTGGTTCTCAAAAACAAACAATTTGCTTTAGGTTACGCTGAAGGTGAGTTGGTTCTGTTTGCATGAAAATGCCCTGGGGATTTCTCAAATCGATGCCTCACAAATTACTAACGCCTGAATGTTTCAAACCCTTTCCAGACATAACGAAAAGCAGTAAGTGATTAAAAACATTTATCCTTATCAAGAATTCACAAGTACGAACAGATACCATAAATCCCTTCATGGGTGTATCGATTCCCGTGACAAATGTAACCAACCAAAACACGAAACAGTGAAATCAAGAATGCTCTGCAGATCAGCTTGTAATACTTTGTCCATTGAATACTCTTTTTTCAGAAAGACAGCAACGTAAGTGCGCCTAATACGGATTGAATTTGAAATTGGAGGTTCAATAAATGAACCACAAAGTGTCAATGTCATTTTCACCTTTTGCCGTTAGTTCCTGCGAACAGCAGAGATCGAATCATGGGTATTTTGGATTATAGCCTCTGGTGTTAGGTGGTCGGCGATGAAGATGGAGATTTGCATCCGAAATATTTGCACAGCATCTAGTCTTACTTGTTCCCAATCCGAATTCAACATGTTAGTCATCGTTTTGGCGCAAGAATCAAGACAGTAAGAACCGGAGTGGCATGCTCATTTGTTCCTGTTATACCAGAATGCAGCTCTGGGTTCTGCCCATCTCCCAGCGAACTCAAAGACAGTAGAGTGATGGCTCAGTGAAATGTGTGCATTTTCTCTCGCAACTTGGTTTATTCCATGTATTGATCTGTGTGCCGGGATGTGGCTACTGTCGAATTGAACACCGAAAAAGGGAGCTGAGTGTTTGGAGAGAACCGCACGCTAAGAGCATACCTCATAGTGACAAGACAGCCTCCAAATTCCGGATGATGTGTTTCTCTGTCAACCGCTGTACCACTGCTAAGAACATTGAAGTAGTATATTTTCAAATCCGTTCCCGAAATAATTGTCACATTTATATTCAAAGGTTAACGTAAACAAAACAAGTTTTGTATTCATTTGATTTGTCTCCCGCAGTTGCATTATATCAGCGTGAGTTAAATGATTTAACTTTTTGTTAGGTTGATACAGATTGTACAACCCCTGGTATCAAAAGTATGCATTTTGCGTACCAGTATATTTCGATAATACTGAAACAAAGAGTGGATAATATCGGGAAGCATTTGACTTTCGATCAGGTCCTCGTACATTATTCGTTGCCAGGTGATTGAAGTATTTTGATTGTAAACAACCTCTCATTATGCAACGCCGGCTTTTGCAACCATGGCTGTTTGCATTATTTTTCTGAATGCGAAGGAAGATACAGTAACTAGAGCACATAATTGCAAGGTGGAAACTGTTTCCTACTCAATATACCGTTCTCTCTCATCAGCATACTTCAGCACCAACGTAGAGGAAATATCAGTGGTTTGCATGACCCTGGCGGAAAGCGATCAATCTGCTTTTTTTATTACAACTCCGTTAACTCGTTTAATGTATTTTTTCATTTTTGAGTGAGCACTCCCGAAAATATCACAGACGAGTGCAATTCCTGGAGAAATAGAAAACCTACCTACCGAACAGAATGACAGAATGCTTTATGGGTATAAATGAGATCAACTTTACATTTCATTTTCGGCAACGTTGGAAAATTAGTTGGCTATGTGCAATATTTTTAATGGTTCTGCGGTTTACTGAAACGGTTTACCATCTTCGGTCAATCGTTTAACAATGTCATGCGGGCGAATCATACTAAAGTTACTCGTAAACCAATAAGATATGAACAGTTTTAGTGAAAAACGTTCTGATGTATTTGAACAAAGTACGGAATGCTGCCTGTCTGAATATACTGGAATAGCTTTGTCGTGGGACAAACGTGGGTATCGTAATTATGGGTTTACCATGCTTACGCTGATATTTAGTGAATCACTCTCATACAACAAACAAACTTGATGCCCAACTATTCAAAATATATTTTGATGAGTTCTTTATTGCCCATCGAATAAATATGAAATGATATTCATTCTCGGATTGTAGCTGAAAAGCTTATGCACATTATTACTTTAAAAACTGTCGACTTCCACTGCGGCCAATTCGGAAAGATTCATCTCAAAACACCCCATGTCAATCCCATTTCCCCCGAGTCAAAACAAAAAGCCAAGTCAAACTCGCATTAAAACTGGCAACTGATACATATGAAGAATCCATATGAAATACCTTAGCGCCACACACACGCGAAACCGCCACCTCTAATTCAGTGGCTGCATTAACTGTCAATGGTTAACTATTCGTTCCTTGTCCTTATGTTCGCCGAAATGAGCATGATTCAAGCAGATTGACTGGAGCTGCTCTGCACGAAAATAACTGTTTCCCAATTGTGTCCACTGGTCTGGTAACAGCAGTAAAATCATGGTCCTCACGCAGATTTTGTGTAATTACCGTCCGTTCACCTATCAGAATATATCAAAGGTAAGTACTAACCTTTGGAGTGCCTTCCTTGGTTGATCCATTCAATTGTTCACCTGCATCAGGAACTATTAATCGTTTTGTGTTCCACTCGATGGGTGGTTGTTAATTCCCCACCAGATAAAGACATATACATCCACAACCTCCGTAGTGACCAACAAAGGGTGATGGACAGTTGTGTGACCCAGCTTGGAACTCCTCAGCAGCAGGTTCTTTTCAAGTCCCTTACTGGACTCGAATCGTGATAATTCCGGTTGGCATTCAAACCCCATGCCTAAAAATGTGAAGATAATTTGGCCGAGTCGTTATCGGTTAGAGGTGAGGTTTTTCTAAGCTCTCATTTTCCTATACCTTGAGAGTCTATCCGAATTTTAGAATTCTTAAAAAGGACTCTTTATAAGAAACGATTGGGCTAAGAGTGTCAAAGAAAGAATGAACCGTATTATATATATGTATATATATTAGCACGATTGTTTCATTAATTTATTATATTTATTTAACTAAGGGAGGCTTTCATCTGAATTTCGCCAGTAGTAAACCGAATTTATCTCTCAATTTCTTGGATCAGTCTCGGACTAAATTTCTTTCAAGAAGGCATCTGACTAGACCTATACGGTAATTGTGATCGTTAACGACGTTAGCTGGTTGATCTAGTGCTAATGTGCACATTTATTTCGGGATGAGGATTTCAAATCTCGAATGGGCTGGTATGAAAAATGTACTTGGAAGATGTTTAGTCACAATCCGCAGGATCTAATTCACACCCCTTACCGTAAGATAAAACGATAATACAATATAACAAATTTTCTAGTACATGTGAGTTGTGTATGCACCATCGTGCACGCAGACGTGTTACGCGTGTCAACGAGCTGATCACTTAGTCAGGAGAACTATTATTTTTTTATAATTTATTCATCAGTCTGTCCAGTGAAATGTTCCAATGCATCACTACTGAGCCCTACACACCTCTGGCTTCTTCCAGTCAAGATCATGAGGATACATTTTGTGATAATTCTTTCACCTTTCCGTCGATAGATTTAAAGTAAAAAACATTATGTAATGCAAAGGTATTGTCCTTAATAATAAAGTTTCTGACACACGGCAATGGTTGTTAACTCTACAGATTTGCAAGAACAGAGTGAGTTACAAATCGTCTGAGGATGTCAAGCTTATGTTATTGTTCACTGTTTCATGCTCGAGTTTACCACTATTTGAAAATGTTGTGAAAGAACTTCTTTTTGTTCAGAATGCCGTGATTTTTTATTGTACAGGTAAATGGAGGAATAATTCTCCAAGATTGTTTCAATCGCCGATATGGTCACAAGCAAAAAGATTGAATTTGGTAGCAAGATTTCTTTTTTGGTGCATTGCAGCTAATTGTTCTCTTTTTCTGCTCCGTCACAGTTGATCGGACCAGTATTTCTTCCATTTAACGATATCAATATTTTTGACTCGATTAAACGAACTCTAAGTCGGTTTAGTAACTCCTGTTCGTTTGAACCGTTATTAGCAAACTCTCGGGAATAATTACCTGGAGATCGATTAAGTTTCTTAGCTTCTTACCATCCGAATTGCACATCTTGAAAAAAGTAAACAGCTTTACTTCTAAGTGGTACACTTTTTGCTCCCTTTGAGTTTATCCATAACTCCCTGTGCAAATTTCATCAACAAATGGATTGTTCTCCGTGACGGAAAGTTACTTTTAAAATTGAGGAAAGATACACATATGTCTTCAAACAATTTGCAGTGATGCAACGCGGCTTAACACGTAACGTGTGGATAAATGTCATCTTGAGTGGCCTCAGTTTTCCTCCTTTCTCTATATGCTCCTTTTGTGCTTGATAAAATATGTTGTTCTTTCCCATTCACCCTAATGAACCAATCACGTTTGTTTCCATCGTATGTAAATGTAAATGTCCGAAGACGAAATTTCGAAAACAAGGTTCTTTGCTATATTTTTTTCTTTGGGGATATATACATATCTAGTCTCTATAGAACAAGCAAAAAAATTAAAAATCGATCAAATTACATCCGTATACTCAAAAGGGTGGAGAAAATGTAGAAAGTTGTACTTCTAGACACATGCCTGCTCAACATGGTTTGATCAAAAATAGCTTCACATGAGGCTAACTAACACTTTTGAATCTCAATTACGTAACATGACTTAAAACTTCCCGATCAATTCGCAACGGGTGAATGATGTTCCTGTTGCCCGCCTTCAAACCCGTCCTCTAACGATGCGGTTACAATGCATGCAATGACTTGCGCCAGGGTAGCGGTTATTCTGATTTGAAACTTCCGTTCTAAGAAAGAAAAAACCGTTTGCGACAGCAGGCCATGAGGACGATTGTCCTGATTAAAAATTCTGATGCGAGTTGATTAAGCTGGTTTTACCGGAATGCAAGCGTGCACAATGGTTCTATTGTTAATAAAGTGCGCAATTGCGCTCAACCATAATGATCTTCCTTGTGTAATTTTACTGAGATCAGTAAGCACTCAATCGTGGACAAAATATTAGAAGTTGAATAGCAAATGAAAGCAAAATCATTGTCAAAATTAGTTTACCACGGATGTTAATTATTTTCGTTATACATCAATACAAAGCACGCCAACTCAGTTATTCTTTGTTTCCCATTGCCTTCGTAGTTATAACTTCAACATTGTTAAAACTTTCAACGAAATACTGTTTACTCCCATGCATGTTTGCAATTAAAAACACACCCAAAATCAATATTTTATAGAACACAAACAACGCAAGTTATTGATCCAATCCAATGTTGCCATTTTTATTCATTGTGGATTTACAATGATCTTAAGAACGTTCTTTTTGAACATCCCATAAATACCTTGCATATTTCTGGTGCTCTTTTAACAGTGTCTAAAATAGTGTACAATTGTTAATTAGCGCTCAAATAGCGATGATTTAATTCAACTGGAATATATCATAAGATGTCGGAATTTCCCATCTTTCCAATAGAAATTCTATATGTTTTGTGTTTTCATACTTTCGGTATAAACACGTCTTTTGTTGCTTAACGAAGTAAACACTATAAGAGGATATTCTATAGAAAGCATTGTATATTCCTCGGTTAACTAGAAAAAATTGTGGAAGCGAAGCGGGTAGCCTTTGATCCACATAAACGATTTCTACCATTCGGGAATCAGATGTTTCTTTCTCAGGGACGCACGTGTGCTACTTTGTTGTAAGTGCAAACTTATATTAGAATTAGAAACATGAAATTCGAGTGGAACATTATAGTGCCAATGTATATGCATGTACATAAATATATGTACATCCTTATACGTATATATATATATAAAGTGAGAGAGCAACACCCCAAGAAGTACCACAAAATGGAATAATCCAATCTCTGGTCTTTTTAATAGTTCCTAATTGTACAAAACATGACATCGGGCAACATGACCAAATGACCATTCATGGGGTTCGGTCAAATTCAGTTAGTAAACTAAGTCTGATTACACAATGTCCGAGTGCATACATGCATGATTACATCAAAGAAACACATCACGTATAAACCGTACGCTTGCTCCAGTGTTTCACACAGCGTCCAACCCCTCTCGGCAGTAATTTCATACCCTCTCTGCGATCTGATTGGATCATTTTTCCCTATTTCCGCAACTTGGAGTCCCTCAGCTTAACATCAGAGCATCTGATCACCCGTCCATAATGTTTTTGATACTTCCTTTGTCACATGTATTCCAACCGTGTGATGATCGCAATCGTGCTGTGCGCTGTTGAAATTCACTGGGTATGCTAAAGACTCGAGTCTGTGAATAATGTAAGTGGTTCTCTTTCAGGTTAGCTGAGCAAGCAGTACATTCTTATTGCAGCTGAACCATCCGACCGATCGAAAAATTAACCCGATCGATTGAGTGATTGTCGGATCAGTATATGAGGATTTGTTATGCTGCCTAAGTGTCGATAGAGAGTCATTACAAGAGACTCAGTTATCGAGCGATGCATGAATGGGGAAATTCGGGATGCAAAATATTTAACTGACGGTGTAAGCAGAGGTACTATAGCCCCATCTAATAAGCCTCAAGATAATACGTGGTAATGTATCATCTATAGTGCATTATTCAAATACTCTAGCAAACCCGAAGGATCTATCTTGCAGATATTTTCATAACTAAACATCATGACTTGCATGTGTCGACCTTCGTTAAAGTGTACCGGACGATTTCGGAATAAAAACAAAAAATGGCTTGGGATTGAGACGTTTTTCAAAAGGCTTAATAATCAGCTTTAATGGACTCACTTTTTCAAACACCTTAAAACATTTTTACTTTATGATTCTACAAAATTATAGAGGAAGCATACGAAAGTACGTTTTGCTTGCATCATATTTTGGGACTTATTTTGTGCGTGGACATTGCAGTCTTTCAAAACTGAAGACCGTCAGTCTTGGTTTCGCAAAGTTATTCAATCAATAAGTATTTTCATTAAATTATCTTACCAAAACCTGGTGGAAGTAGTCAGCACCTCATGGCATGGTTGATACAGCAGCATAATTGGGTGTAATTTGACATGGCATTCAACATGTAATTACTTCACCTTTCATAACTTCTCCACGTGTGAAGTTCTTCTCAGATTTGTTCTTAAACGAACGTCAGCTTGGTGAACAATCGAAAGCACCTCCATTTGAAAGCTTTCTCTTACAGATTTTATTTATTGTTCGCTTGTTGATTAACTTGAAACAGACATTTAGAGAGGGTGGAAACATTATCAACAAAAAGTTATTATTTTAGTTTTCTCTCAATGGGGCTAATCCAAACACGCCTATATCGATCTAATAACAATAATGAGCACTAACTTTCTGTTCGACAGCCTGTTTTAAGACTTTACTTTGGCTTTTTGATCTCCAAATGATGCTGACTTCAAATTGCAGAATGCGGGAGTATTGCAACAAAATGACCTGTGAAATTCGTATTTTAGTCTAAACTGCAATCTGAATACGAAATAACCTTCCATTCAATGCAGTCTTTTCAAGATGAACGTACATAGAAACTTTCTTACTTCCCACAATATTGAGAAATCAATGTCCTTACAAGATTTCCTTGCAGATTAATTATTTCAAAGATTTTCAAAAATAGGCTTTTTACTCATGCATACTTTTCTGCCAAGATCTCCTTCGAATTGATATCCGTTATTTTGCTCTAATATCTTTTCTCTCGGATCATCTTCTGTTTCAATTGATGTTTAGAATGCATTACGGGTGAGTTGAAAAGTCCCTCAAATGGTTCCATAGCTCCCGTGTAATTCATTGCAATGAATCAAGTTTCGGAACTTATCCGACACAGAACTTATTCGTACCTGTTTCATATAACGCGAGGTGTTTGGTGTACGGTGAAAGTTCTATCAAACTCCTGCAGCAAAAGAAAGAAAACATTNAACGATGGGAACGCGCCATGGTTTATTCCAATCATGCAGTATGAGAATTTCACACCGAACATGAGTGCTTTTGACCATCGCAGGAAGCCATCTCTATTGGTTTGATCCCATCTGGTCTTGTTGGATATAATTGTGAATGTCAAACCACGAATTGATCATCCAACTGGTCATTCTCACAAGCATGTTTCCTGGTCCCTGCTAAAAACCTATTCCGTGATGTGAATGTTTGTTATTATCTCATCTGAGGTGTTTTTGCCTGAGTAAAACCATCTTTTTATTCATTTTAAACACTCCAAATAAGCATCAGTCAATAGCCTTGATGGCGCCACATCAGTTCGTGATAGTGTGCTTGACTATTTGCAAATTTATCATGCCGAAGGGTGCCAAAATCTGAACCATATTATAGAAACCTTAATTGAGCTATTTCACTAGTACAATCCTCGACACGTGAGTGATACTCTCTCGATCTCTGAGATACCTCTGAGTTCTTCTGCATTGCTAATTCGGCACCTCTTATTATGAGATAGAATGATTTTAAGCAAATATTGACTTCATATTAGCCCACATAATCAGTTAGATACTGGTTTAACAACAAATTTGTCGCATTGATGTGGTTTTCATTTCACTCAACTTCTTCAGTCAATTCTATTGGGATAAGTAGAGAAGGAATTTACTAAAGAAATAAGGTTTTCCCAAAATTCCAAATGTCTCTTCTAGATGTTTCTCTCATTACGACTGGCGAACCGACGATTGCCTAAACCACTAAGAGATTTACACGGTTCCAGATCTCAAATTCGTAGACTAAAACCACTTTTTCTCAGAATCAATCAGAACCCTGCCTGTGACTATCCACATTCATAATGACCGTTCTCCGGTATAAAATAAAAATAAATTTTCAAATGCTTATTATTTTCAGTCTTTTCATTTTTAGTTTGAGCTTCATACCGAAAAATGTTGCAAACTGAACCAAGAGGTACATAGTACTACATGCAAGTGGATTTAGAGAGTTAGGTTCGACAGTTGGTATGAACTTTCTATCACTGAAGTCGCATAGTTGCGTGTGACTAGAAGGGTTGATGGTGTGTTCTTCGAGCTGAACATGTTGTTCAAAGAGAAAATGGGCAACTGAAAACCGACATCTAACGAAAGTCAACCCGCACGGATCAGATCCTCAGCTTTTAGAACAATCAGCCCTGGCACATAAGAGAAGCTGCGTACAGCTACTTTTAAACGAGCGTAAACGCACTGCAGCATTTCCCAGCCTCAAAGGGCAGAGGAAGCCCATCTTTAAGAGATGTTTTGGCGTAAAGGATACCGACGGAATTTCGTTTTACGCTGGTTACCTACGACGCTTATGAAGACCAAAGCAATCGAGATCATGGGAGAATACCCGAATGCACAATTACAATAGCGACAGGTGATTAAACGAACAACACTTCCATATATATATATATATTTAAGGGGTTTTTGAAATGGCAATCATATTATTGCATCCCTCAGACTTTTCGGCTGCACACAAGACGACGGTGACAGTGAAGTCTATCATATCACGGCCAAAAGATTGTTTATCAAACGAAGATTCCTCAGACATGGCATGATAATCAAAGTGTTGAGAATGTTACAAATACTATGTTGACCGAACCAGCAGAAAACTCAAGACACGACAAGAGGAACACACATTAGCGGTCAAAAGACACAAGGGAAGCCGCAAATCTCAATCAGCTTGGATATTGAGAAGCACGTCTTTCAATTGGAGAACGCAACAATAATTGGAAGAGGAACCACAAAGTTAATAATAAACGTGGCACTCCACGAGGGACAGTATAAATAAGCATATAGAACTGAAACCCATCCATCGTTACCTAAGAAACCACTGGTAACCCAAGACTGTCGCAGCCAAAACCGGTCCAGAACCAGTTCTAACCCGTATGAAACCGGTTTGCAACTGGTCCAAAAAAGCCAATCGACCAATGATGGAAAAGATGGAGTAAGCATGATAACGAAATAACCAATCGGATCAGAGCAAATGATCCCAATTAACCAATATGATTGAAAGGACGCAAATAGCTATTCAAAACCCTCAAACTGAACTATATGAGCGCGGCCACACTGAGGACTGGCGCTTCTCCGAAGTTACACTGATGATATTACCTTAAATGGCTACAAAACGTCTGTGAACAACACCTCCAGCTTGGAGAACATACGAACAACAAAATCCGGCCATAACCATTCCACATTATTTCCAGAGTTGATTGTTACCTCACAATCAGCAAATGTTTCGAGAAGTGAAAACACCTCTTTCTGTCTACGGGCAATCCTCTCCAGTTCTGAGCTCTGTAATTCAGAGAAGCCTATTGTACTAATATAAACTTGTTCAAAACTTTATTCACAGTAATTTGGAAAAACGTCTTAATTATTCTGTGAAATTTTCATTCCCTTGTCAAAGACTTGAAACTACAAAGTGAGTTATAACTTTCTTCCCTGCACAGACATGAATTCTTTCATGCACTGTCTTCTCATCGAACCTGTGAGCATTTCAGGCGATTGCTTCATCAACAGTGTCATAAGCACGTATTGATAGTTTTCATCCAAGCATCACGCAATGATAAAGTTTATCGGGAGGCAATCATCGTGCAAGCGCATGTGACGCACATGGTTAGATGATTGGCTCCGATACAAACGACTTCCGAGGGTCGGATCACTCCGTGGAGCAGACCCACATGGGATCTGCGCATGTACACAGACGACGTATATGGGGTTGCACAGAGTTCCAGTCTTCAGTGAAGACATGGGTTAATGGTCTGACATGCCGTTTTTGTTTAACTCGTTGGAATAACTTTCAAAAATTGAAGGGAAATTCGAGTATTGTTAGATCATATCGGGAGACAGAATTTACTGTCACGATATCCAATGAAACATCTGAAAAAGCTCCAAGCCATTTTATAGGTTGCCGTGAGTGAAAGAGAAAATCCTCTGCACGCTACGTTTGTTCTCACAGCATTCAGGTGTTCAAGCCGACTGATTCCAAGTCCACTGCCGAAAACCTGCCCATCTCTCTTGCAAATACGCACGCTTTGCGTTGTATGACCCATTTATTACTTTTGCTTCTGTGCGATATGGGTTAAACTTTGAGCCACAATATATCCACTATTCTAATAAAACTCACTTTGTCACACCTAGAAGGTGATTGACATCAGATATTTTACAGTAAAATTCAAACCTGAATAGGTATCAATACAAACCCACCAAAATGTATGATTTGGCGCCCATAAATTCGGAGGATGGATGAACATAGGGTTAAAGATCACCAATGAATTAATGAGCATGCAGTCTTGAGACGATAACTCACCACGTAAAAGTGTACCTGACTCTGGACCTCCTACATCTTAAAGCGCCCTTGGGAAGAGAGAGTCTTTGATTCGATTTTAACATTCCTGTGGCAAATGTTCTTCAGTTTCAAATACATTCATCAATTTACGTGACCCAGAAAACCGGTTCTGCGCAGTCCCATTGAGTATAAGTAAAATGTGGCTTGGAAGGAAAAATGAGAGCCGTAAGCCTTACAAACTCACGGATACCCATTGAGTATTTTCTCTCATCCTTGGCATATCCTATTCATTTTCACCGCATTACTGTTTGAGTAATGGCTTGCAGAAATCGAGTTTCACGTCCGCCGGTCCGCGCACAAATCAATCTACATTCACCCGGATAGTCGGGAGTCATTAAGCGTTTTTGTTGGCTTTTTAACAAGATTCATTAAAAAGATCCTTTACCTTAGTTTTTGAAATCTGTTCCATTCTAAAACCAAGCATTTTACAAACCAGTCATCAATTTCTGCACTTGATAACTCGGTTTTCAGGGACCAAATTGAGTAAGTTATTTGCAATTTACTCTCAAACATGAGTGTTGATCAACTGAATTGATACTTCCACCGTTCAAACCCCAAGCAGCGCATATGATGGAAAGTGGAACTTCATTACTGAATCATTTATTTCCAACACAGAACTTTGAATAGGAGATCATTTGGTGAACGGTTCATTCTTTTACATGGAGTTATCCATGTAAAACCAATAATATGTTCCGAAGACACTTATGATCAGTATAGTTTCAATGAATCAACCTGAAGTATAATTATGGTTATCCACATTTGATCATAAGAAGTATCAAATAATAAAGCATTTAAGCTTATGGAGTTATTAAATTAGTTCATTTAGTTATGTTAGCAAATAATTAATTTCATTCTCATTTAACTCACAATTACTTGTGAGTAGTGTTATGGGAGAGTTGATAATGATTAATTGATTAGAAATGACCGCCATTCAGACTTCACTTTCACGCACAATCCTCAGTTTATCGATTCAGCCATACACTCGGAAGCACTAAATCCGAGTCTCGCTCTTATTACAGCTCATCAGTAGTGATTATCTACCGTCCCGTCCGAGATTTGAAATTCGAACTATCGCCTGGAAGGCATGTGCAGTACCACTGTGCAAAAACAGCTCAGGGTTAAGCCGAGTTGCTAATTCATGTTTGTTCAGGTGTCCTCTTCAGCCATGTCGGTAACTGACAGTATAATTATTATCATTGATAAAATAGAATAATAAAACTAATTGTCCACTCGAATTCTTCTAAAGCTAAGCCAAAAGTCTATCCAGTCACATGTATAGACACAAAAGGACTAATAACCTACCTCAATGGCAAGTGTCTATTGCATTACGACATAAACAAAGCATGCAACAGGATTCAGTTTGAGCAACACGATGGGCTCTCAGCCATCGATGTATACAATGCACAGTGCTCGATGTGTGGCCACTGCCACTTGTTGATCAGAGTGTGGGCATGCAGACCGTAGTTCACCTTCCTCCTTTTGAGAATTAAGGCTTTACACCGGCTTTAAGTCAAGTCCTTCGATGTACGGCGAGATTGTAAATTTCCTTTCATTCCAATTAACCCCATATAATGTATGTTAGTAGTGGTTTGTATTTAAATTGCTCCATTACCACTGATTCATTTTTATTGATTCATGCCTTCATCAGTTGAATCATTCGAGGGTAAGCCACTCAACCTACTTCTTCTACCAAGCTAGACACAAGTGGACTTGAGAAACTTTCATTTTTGGTGTAATCATTATCATTGGACATCCAGTGTGAGGTATGATATTCTTCCCTTCCGTCATCGTTCGATCACGAATGTAACTGAAAGAGATATGGTCGGAGTAGATAAGTTGCCCGATCATAGTTTTAGGTATTTAATTGTGAAATGAGTTGAAGATTCCGGAAATGATTGATGGGTATTACTTCACCAGGAGAGAAAGACGAGTTTCTTTTGTCTGGAGTGTTCCATAGAACAAGAAGCTACGCTTGTTTATTTTAAGCTGTGCATTAGTAACATTTCTTGGGACTTTTGACAGCACAGTCAGTTTTAGGGGAAAGAAACATATCTCTAGCATGAAAAACATGCTAATGATTTACCGAAATCCTTTTACAACCTAAAACTTCTTTTCTCATCATTTAGCTTATTACCACAGTAAGTTGAACAATGATCCTGCAACAATATTCAAATCCATTGTTGCAAAAG
The DNA here is from genome assembly GCA_900618425.1 of Echinostoma caproni. Taxonomy (NCBI): domain Eukaryota; kingdom Metazoa; phylum Platyhelminthes; class Trematoda; order Plagiorchiida; family Echinostomatidae; genus Echinostoma; species Echinostoma caproni. The sequence continues at coordinate 76,110 of UZAN01039375.1, read as the reverse complement.
TAAACGGTGCGTGAATACTGAAACACATTTTAGATTGAAATGTGGGATCTGTTGGTTCCATCAAGGCAAGTACCAAATTCATATTAGACAAAGCCGGGGCCAAGAGCTCGAGAAGTTTGAAAGGCAGAATCACAAAGAGTTCTCTGTGAGTTGAACTCAAAGCCGGAAAGCTTCAAAGGGCAATAACCCAGCTTGAGCGGATAACGGAAGCAAATCATGAGTCTTGAAATCAGTGAAAATAACGAGGCACTGGTAAAAGGTATGAGATTATCAGTAAATGTACTCATTCTGGTTTTGTATGATAATGTGTTGGGAATTAATTTTGCAAGCAAATCTTAGTTCAGAAAGTAAGAGGATTATTTTTGAACTTCATTCAACGATCTGAAATACAGAAGATCTCAGTACAGTTCAAATAAAAGTGAAACCAATTCCTATTACCGTGGGAATGTCTGTTTTTGATTTGCCAACGTGTTCAGCTATTTAATACTCGTTCACTCTAGCTAAACTAAAAAGACAGATTTCTGGGTCTCTGCACGGGGCAAAATTTATAAACCAAGCGGCAATGGAATGCTGCCTTGAGTTCGCTATCAAGCAGATACATTTAATTCGTGGGTTGGATTGGACAGGGCTACCATCTTCCTCACATCCTATTTTCCAATCGACCTGCTAGCGTATATCTTGTAAGCTGAGAGGTTTGTAATAGGGGTTTAACAAATCTCCCTGACAACCCCGCTTATGATTTAAGCAATCAGCTGTTCGTCTTCTCCAATCCGTGCAAAAATCCCTATCCTTTGAAGCTAAGAATCAGGACCTTCACGGTGGAGGGTATGCACGTAGGTCATTAGGAAGTGCTTGTAACGGTAAAATTCTTATACGAAAAATTCACACTCCTGCAAGGTGCTGAGGATGATGGTTAGAGTGAGTTGTAAGATAAATTTAATTGCTGATGGCTTATAACAGAGCATCACGCCATGTGGACGATGCTATTGTGTTTTAACTGAGCGGTTGCAAATTTGGCAATAAAAGAATGAATCACGTAACTTTTAAAACTGGTTAGATCGTCTTTCAACCGGGATGTTGAAGTGCATTGCAAGAACCCAAATTTGCGCTATCAGTATTAGGATTTAGGCATCATGAGTCCATGGGAAAAGCATTTCATAATGATGGATTTACATATGGTAAATTCGTACGAATATCTAGGCCAAGAATAAGTGCCGCGCAAGCCCTGAAGCCAAATCCAAATGTTCTATAGAGGTTTCTTCTAGTCCAAATAATAGCGAACAGTAGTACGGTACTGTAAATCAAAAGCGTTACAATTGCATAAGCAACACACCTCAAATCGTGGCGTTCCAATGGTGGATATACCTGAACCGGTGAAATGAACAGTCGAGAACCAGAGTACAGGCAAACAAGTGGTATAGTCAGAGCGCACATGTACTTACGGGTCAGGCCAAGGGCGTTTCCGAATAAGATTGAGCAACTCGATATTAGGGCAGGGTTAAACAGACTACATCAGGGTAGGGGTCAACATTCACGAGAAGAACAAGGTGGGCGAGCAATGCAATGGAATTATCGCGAAGAACGTAACGTGCACGTCGAATGATCATGCATACGCGCGGGACGAGACCATGACACATGAGAGGTGGCTAAACAGATATGTGAGTAGAAACGTCACCAACAACAACAAGAATTTTGTGAAGCGCTTGCTGGATTTTCAGGTCCCGTTTCGTTTGCGCTGTGAGAATAAGACAATGTGCATTTCCGATCCATGAACATTTTTGTATTTGGCTTGATACTTTGAGACAAATTCGTCTGACTTTCATTCATTTTCGCACTAATTACAGGTATGATGATCAAAAGTGAGTAGTGGTTGACGAGTGCAAAGGAATTATTGTGATATACGCTATCAACAGTAAGGAATCTTGTAGATAGTTCATTTATGGTTAATGAACAACAATATGTGACGTGGTCACAGGCATCCAAAGTAATATGAGGGCCTCACAAACATGATGATGAGGGTTGATCACAGCCATATGATGATATTTTCGTATATATTTAATCCGATTTTAGTAGACTAGTACTATTGGTTGCCTGAATTGATTCGTGCACTTTGATTATATCTTATGACCAAACAACCAAAAGCTTATACCATTTTTTCTTCAAATTATTTAATTCCAATTTTTCCAGAGAAAACAAAACGTAAGAAAATATTATTGTGAAATCGGGTGGTGAATTATTAATGGCTCGTATACTAGATAACGCTTTCTACCAGTTGTTAATACTACTTGAGGACCATTAAGAATACAACACGATTGTCACTGACATTGACAAAATGGGGTCTAAATGCGAGTCGGTCTGGGAACATGGCAAATCTCCACACAGTGAATTGTAGGGCACATCAACAAAATTGTGTGGTATTATATCAGTAACAGTGTTCAGTTAGATTAGTCAGAAATATAATAACAGGGAATGAGCAGTTGAAAAGGTGCAGAACCATAGAAACATGGCCAGACTATTAGTAATATCCTGTAAAACAGCTTTGATTATAAGTGTTGAAACGGACCTTTTTACAACAACTACACAGTACTAGAGATCTCCCCCCATCCAGGATGACAGCACAACAACACATGCTAAGGTACATTGAGCATTAGTAGATAGTAACTACTCAAAATAAGCTGGTAGTGAATTTGAAAGTATCATCATAGTTTTAAAAGCAATCCACGATCAGCGGTGAAAAGTGTTCGGCAGAAACCTGTGGTGTGAGTATTGATCAGCTGAATAAGTGAATAAACATGCAAGGGATGAAAAACAATCACAGGGACTAGACATTGTTAAAATCACGTTACAATTTGACAAGAAAAATTTACGCATCACACAGACCAGAATCCGTGAAAGTATTTATGCTCCTACGATGTGTTTTCTGATTACCATAATCGACTTCTATTTATCGAGAGAATGGAGCATTTTGAATTTAAAAACTCAGTACGAAGTGTATTTTGAAATTGTAACTGGTAAATTTTTACCAAACACCAGTATTATTTTTTGTATGTAAGCGGAACATATATGTGAGGACCACTGTGCGTAAAACCTCTCAATTTGAGGTACTGTAATCATTTTAAGAATAGGTAAAAAGCACTCTATCAGTATTAACATTAAATTACCTGCGGAAAAAATATCCCCGATTCTATAGAAAATGAACACGAACGTAAGTGTCATTGTGCATTTTTGACTACTGTCGAGCAGATTTGTTGGTAACTGGTCAGCTTTATCGATCTTCCAGTGTTTCATTTTGATCATTATTTGAGTTGCAATGAAAGAAATCCACTGAAGCAACTTTAAACGATTCTCATGTCTGAGGTACATTCAGTGCGTCAATGTATTATTCCACATTTTAAACGAAAAGATATGGAGGTAGTGGTGATTCGTTTGTTTTTATGATAGTCATTCTCACTGAGCTTTCTTTCTATGAGCGTCTTATTCCTAGTTCTCCGTTCACTCTATGACTGCCGTTTGATTGGCCAGTTCCCTTTTTCTGATAAGTGAATCCTCACCTGTTCAATTGGAGGAAATAAAAGAAAAACGATTCCAAGACTAATTATGAAATATGCCCACGAATGTGTTTTCAAACCTCAGCACTCACATTTGCATGAAAAGACATTCGCTTTACATGACCATGACGTAATACAACGAATTTCGATTACCATAATCTGATGAGGCGTGTCCGTTTGGAGTTCTCTCGGACTCGAATACCATAGACATAACTCCGTGTCTTTTCAGTATGACCCTGCTGAATTTTATTTCATATAAATGTGATTTTAAGGGTTTTAAAAAGAACCTACCGAAAATATGTTCCCCTAGATTGCGTTCACAAACGATAAAAGTATAATCTAAGAATTATGCGGCTGCCGTTTGGAATGAAATGGCATCCGTCGGTACAGAGTTGAGCACTTGGCAGGAGAAACCGTTCCCCACCCGTTGAAGTGATTTCCGTTGAATGTATTTTCGTATTGTGGCGTAATTGGAATACACTTTTTCTTTTGTCTGGTATATCCAGATTTAGTAATGAGCTTTCAAACTGAAGTTCCAATAAACCTAAAGATCTGCCGTGAGGACACGCTAGTAGAAGCGCTCCGTATTGTAAAATCGATTTTTGCACGTTATGGATATCCGGAGCGTTTAGTCAACAAGATGATTCAGTGCACGGAAAACTCTTGACAAAACACCGAGGTTAAGAAAAAAATCCGTGTACCTTTCCTTACCGTTCAAAGGGGACACATCAGCCGAGATCATATAAAGAAGATTATCCGACGCAATCGATAGGACTTTCTATGCATCTAAGCTTCGTGTGTTGTTCACGTCCAGACCAATTGTGTGTTTGCGACTGAAGGATAAGGTTCCAGACTCTGCGGTCCCATTCTGTGTATACTCATTTACTTGTTCCTGTGGAACAACGTACATAGGCCGCACGGTCAGGCGGTTGTCCGAACAGATTCGTGAACACCACCCCGCGTGGCTGAACACCGGAACGATTAAGTACAGTGGTTTCACACCTAGCTGAAACAAATCATACCGTGAACGTGTGCGAGGCTTTCCGACCCTTGTACAAAGTTCAAGGGCGATTATCGAGGCAAGTTCGCTGTCGGATGTTGGCTACGGAAGAAGCGGTGGACATTCGTCTGCACAACCCCCTCTGTGTGCCCAAAAACAATTTGTGCAAGCGCTAAAGCTTCCCTGGCCTAACCTCCATACAAACCGCATCGTGAGTAATCTCGATGGTCGGATGAGTGGACAAACAAACATGTGATTGTGGTGAACCCGATTTCCGGTCTCACGATGAAATCGGTTTCAGTAATCTGTTTTTATTTTAATTTATTTTTTTCAAATAGAACAAGGAGTGGCGAACAAGCTTGTTTTCAGTGATTCTTAGTCATGCCAAATACATCACAATAAATATTACGCTGTTTATGTATAAATCGGTATTCAATCATAAAAAACGTAAACAAATGTTTCGGGAAAGGAAAAATAACCTCATGGGTTATCTGGGGCTAAGTTCATTTTGAGACCGGATATGGAATTCTCAATGATCGCATGATTGTTGGGTCATCCGATCGTTGGGACCACTCGGAATATGGGGTGTATAGAGGGTGGGCCAGGGGAGCTTAGGCGCCCGCACAAATTGTTTTTGGGCACACAAAGGGGGGTGGTGCAGCCGAATTCCTACCGCTTCCGCTGTGGCTAGCATACGACAGCGAACCTGCCTTGATAATCGACCACGAACCCGATACAAGGGACGGAATGCCTCGGTCACATTCACAGTGTGATTTGTTCCAGCTAGGTGTGAAACCACTGCACTAGTGAGTGACTTAATCGTTCCTGTGTTTAGCTTTTTTATTTTCCCATGACAATTTTATTTCCAAGTAGTGATGTATATTGAGATGTATTGGCATGAATACGAATCTCTGAAAACGAGCTTGTTCGCCACTGTTGTTTTGTTTGAAATGTGCTCTCTGGGATTATTTCAACAAACCTAATTATCATAAAATCAATAAATGAAACTCAAAGATTGATATTTTCTGCTACCTCCACGCATCATGATATTCCGTCATAGTGCTTTCCTGCCAAATCATTTAAAAACCAATATTTCGATAAATGAAATTCAATCCGTATGCATTCACATATTATTATTAACTTCTAATAAATTAAAACTAATCACTGTTACCCAGAAATAGATTCCAATGATATTCTATTCAAGATCGTGTTCCTGAAGCGCGATTGATCGCTTACAGCAGGCCACTACTATCAAGAATAATTGTTTTAGTAATAGATCGATCGGTCTTTGTCTCCCTTTTGAAAGTCTGTGACAGTCACTTCGACAGACTGATCCCTACTGAACCACGTTTATTTAAACCAAATCGTTTCAGAATTCATCAAAGGTAAGTTTGATTGTGGTATATTTACACAAGCAATTTTGCACACAACTGGAAGGAAAACAATACGCATTCTACCATGATGCATCGTTTGGTTTTAGAACATTTAAAATACTCTGCTTTCCCATTAACGAATATACTTTGATCATTTTCACTGAACTTCAGAAATGGAAAAGAAAAGTAAGTGATCCAATTGATTACATCTAACTGATCTATGAGTGCTAAAATGTTATTTTCCAACTGGTTCAAAATCACTGGCTAGTGCCTTTTTGTACACACCCATTGTCGCGTGGATTTCGAACGCGGTCAGTGGAATAGATGGTATCAGATTCCGCGTTTATTGGTCATTTGGTAAAATTTCCTTTGAATTGATTATCCAATGATTTTTGTGCTGTTATTTTGCAAATGTATTGTTAGTTCAAGTGGTGAAAGGACTTCCCCATGAATGCACTTGAACAAAGAACAGAGAATGTTTTCGCAAGGACCAGATTTGAAACGCTTTGAGGGAGAATCGAGAAGAGGTAATTATTGAACCCCATTGAGACCTAATTGGAAAAAATGGTGCATATTTGAGCCATAGCAATCTACTCGTTTTTTCGTATCCGTAAATCTGTCAGCTGCAACACACGTCTGATTTAAAATATTCCACAGGAGCACGTGACTTCTTCCAGGGTAATGACGTGAACAAATCAGTTTATCCGAATTGGTTCTCATCGATTATTTGCGTTCAAGTGGGTTACAGTATTAGTAAGGTTTTTGTGGGGGCACCACAAGTATTTCAGGCTGGTGTTTAATTTCGAGTCAGATTGAGTGCTAAAATCAATGGATAAATGTTTATTTCCTAACCATGGGAATTCGATAATTGACTAAAGTTATCAAAGCGGATCACAATAGCTTGATCTTCTAACAAACACAAATAAAATTTTATTCCAGAACAAACCCATAGTAAGTGCACACTTTCTTTTCACAATTTTGGTGTAATGCATTTCACCTCCGAATGGTACATATGTTCATCCAGTAGTTTCAAAAGCGTTCAGCGTGACTAATCTTTTATTTGAATAACTATTACAGAAGATACATTCGACAGTAAGTGTGCTAATCTTCACTGGTTATCGAAATCAGTAAAATATCTATAGTTTTCTGGAGTATTCATTTATAGCAAGACACCAGACAGCGTGAACTGTATGACAGTCATTTCACTTGCATAAACAAAATTACATCGTTTTTCCTAAATGATTTATCTGCTTCAGAGTATATACAAGGTAAGTTCAGAAGAATATAGAATTTCGTTGAACCAGAATTGACAAACTAGAAACCCCGAGATTTTTCGTAAATACTCACGGGTTAATCAGAAAATATTGGCCTCAGAACCTTCAAACTAAAGAATCAGTGAACATGAAATTAGAAAACACGGGGAAGAATTCGACAATAGTTACATCTGTTGGGGCATATGCACAAAAATATTCCCAGGCAAATAAAATTGACTGCAACTCATCCAACTGTGGCCTTCACGTCGAACAATCGAATATCTTTTGCACTTGTTTGTCTGATTGGTTGAAATCCGGCTGTTCTGACCGTCTATCCGAATAGTGAGTTGTATTGAGTGCCGGAGACCATCAGATATTAGTACATGACCGAAAAGAGTAGTTACGCGTCTGTTGTTGTTCCGCAGGTTGAGACGTTTAGTTCCCTTTATCCACTTTGTCAATAAAGAAAAACTACAAATCTTGCGGGATTCTAACATTTTGTTTATTCTGCGCAGTCGGTGACTTAAAACAAACAGTAAGAAATATGGCTTATGGGGTTGTTCAACTGTGGTCAATGAACATGCATAAGCAAATAAAAATTACTAAATATAGAAATAGATCAACTCCACTATAAGTAGATTGACTGTATTGAAAGTTTTGTGCATATGAATTTGGGTGACATAAGCAATGCTTCGTTAATTTCCAAAAGCTTATCGTTGCGATTACGTAATAATGGTTTGAACGGCAAATTACGGTCAACTGGGTGTCTTTCTGTCACGAGATGTTTTACAACAGATAGCAGTTTGGAGCACTATAAAGTCCTGTAATGATAGAAAAAAAGTTGATACCTGGTACTCAGTAAAGCCACTAAAGAAGTTCTAAAGTTTAACTAACTTATAACAAAAAGAAACCAATGATTGCTTTCCACCTTGACTGATACAAGTGCTCAGAAAAACTGAAAGAACAAACGAATTTTGTGGTCAATATCAGTTTACCGTCTCGAATTGCACCGACTTTGATTTCAGTCACAGATTGTAAATTCGCTCGAAAATAAACTAGAACATCGTCTTATTGATGTGGAGTGATTACTTTCTGGAATAAATTTTACATACAACATCCCGTTCGGCAAATCGCCTACCGTCTACTCTAAAAGTTTCAAACTCCAGCTTGACTCTCATCATTACTTATAGGTCACGCATATGCATCGATTCATGTGGGTTCAAACTTTTAGGACGGTAGCATGTAAAGGTTGCGCACTACCACAGTACCGACCAATCCAATCAAATTTCACAGTTAGTGAAACCAGGCTAAAGTTGAGCGATGGACATCCAATTTGGAGATGCAAGAACGGAACAACGCCAACTTACCTCGCATGCGAATGAACCTGGTAAAGACCGTCTAGTGGATCTATGGTACATCACGTTTCTTTTCACCAGTACGATAGTGTCCAATATTCCCAGGATGGCCTCCAGTTAAAATTGGTTATTGTTTATTTATACTATCTCGCTGGGCACACGGAAAGGTATTTTTGTGTGTTCACCGTTTTATTTCACGTGGAATGTGATGCAAAGCAATGAATAACAACATTCGGGTGAAAAATCGATTATACGACTAAAGCAAACCATCAAACTGAGAAGGGGGACACTTTACTGGTGCTGGTGGAATGCAAATAGGATAGCTGTGATAAAAATAAACTTAGCTTCGTTGTCCCAAAACCGTGCACCCCTTTTTCGAGAATTCGTTTCATTCTTTTTTTCCTTGAAAGTGCAATATTTCCGTAGTTACTTTATCAAGTCTCCCGAAATCTCTCACTTCGCGACAGAACTGAGCGAACAGAGTGAGTTCCAGGGCAAAACATTGTAATCAACCATTGAATTTTTTGCTTATCAATATGCTTCATTCAACTATGTAATTTTATTCTGGCAAGTTTTATTTTAAGCAAGTTCTATTCACCAAATACTTGAAGACAAATTTGCTTAGCAAAAGTTCTGTTAAAGTCATTGACATATAACATCCCCGTGTATCTTTACATTCAGTAGCGATCTTCTCTGTCCCTTCTACCATAAAGCTATATTCTTCTATCACCCAAGGACACTACTGTAGACATACAATGACATAGAAAGTGTAGAATATAGTTATTCTGATAAGAATTTGGGAAGCTGTGTATTTTCCAAATGTTGTTTTCAGAAAGTAGATGAAGAAATAGGATATCACCGTCCGATTGAACAAACCTTCATCCCTTTATATTTATTTCCTAAGGCAGTCTTTGTATTACTGCGGCCCCTTTTCTGAAAGTTTATTATACGTCTTTATTCTATAAATAAAAAGGAAGTAGAACCAGCTGTTTATTATTCTATGAGACAATTGATAGAATCTTGTTGAATGAAATGCACTTTCAACTTTATTTCATAACTAATCAGAGCGAAAAGACGGTGAGTCTGGTCTTTAAACAGAATATTGATTTATATGCTTCTTTGGTGGTTAGCGATCGCTTTGGAAACAGTGCATCTCCAAGGCCATAGCAACAGCAACTAGTTTATATACCTATAACTACAGATATACGTATACGTTTAACAGATTCCTGGGAGATGAGGATTCCTTGCTGCAAGGTCATCTATTCCACTACAGAGATTATACAAGAATATTGGATAGACAAATTAATAAACTGAAGTACTTATAGAAACAGGTGGACATCCTTAGTTTAGTCGACGGAATGGTAGTAGTGAAGAGATCCGACAAGGTCAAAACGTTGCACGCATAGTGAGTGCTTCCCTAGATTTACAGTTTGCTCTGTGTACAATGAATTTCCTCACGAAATGTTAGAAACACTTAAAAGACTGTGAATACTTTGCAAGTCAGATAGGTAATAGGATACTGATTGATAAATGATGACCCAAGTAAGCAGTAAACCATAATGACTGAAGCGACCGAATCCTTTAAGAAGAATATATCGACACAATACTTTGAATGAACTGTTAAATGGTCTAAATAAATCGTCGCTCCTGTTCCATTTGTGCGTTTTTATAGAAACTGAATACGAAAGTAAGTTGCAACGTTATCTGACCAGTTCAAACACAGATTTCTGATTAATTTTGAACTAGAAACAATAGAATCCATCAAAGTATTTACATCGCTGACCCTTTTGCTAAATCACCTGATGCGATGGGAAATATATCAAAAATATTTATTCCTCTCAATAATGATTAATTAACTAATTTGCTTCATCGTATGTTGTTTTCATTTTCTTATCATGAACATCTAGAATTCCTCCAGGGTAAGTGACATTGAAGCGAAGTGCTTTGGCTTTATAATTATATTTTTTATTGATCTATGGAAACGGTGATGTAACAGCTTAGGATATCATGATGATCCTCAAGAGGAATTTCCCTAGTCGGGAATATTTCTAGACTTATCAAAGTACTAAATGCTATATGTTCACCTAGAATCCTAAAGCAGCTCTATTGAAATTGACCATCGATGGGGTGGGGTCTCTGGTGTCTCTAGGACACCTAAACAAACATTAATGGGCTATTTGGTTCAACCCTGGCATAAGATGGTTGGCACAGTGGTAACAAACGCACCTTCCATGCGATTGGTCCGGAGTTCAAATCCCGAACGAGACGGTGGATATGCACTAGTGATGAGCTCCGATAAGAGAGAAACTCGAGTCTAGTACATCCCGAGTGTATAGTCGACTGAAAGAGCTGAGTAATATATGTGAATGCGTGAAGTCTGAAGGATAGCCAGTTCCAATCAATCAAAAACAGCTATCCCGAAGCACTACTTACAAGTAACCGTAAGTGAAATGGGAATATGAGAATGGCTAGGGAATTGGAATGACAACCTAACTGTAGAGCCTGAGAAACGGAAGGAACATCTTTTCAACAGCATTGAAAACTCGGTTTTTAGTGGATGAAAACGTGGTAACGGTTAGAAGTTGTGTCACTTTTATCACTATCAAAAAGTTGAATAATTTTCTTATAACTGCACAATTTCCTCCACGTAGAATTGAAGCAAACACGTAAGTAACGTTAAACTAGCATTATACTAAGCCGCTGGTAGCTAAAATTTTAAACGACATGTATTCTTGATGTATGCATGTTTTGCATTACAGAGACACCCAGGTGCATTCTGTGTCTTTGTGGCGCGGTATAAATTGTTTTGAGGAGGGATAGCTCAATTCCATTTGCAAGAGATCTAATCAAGCAGATCCAAGACGGACCCACTTGTAGCACCTCTGAAACATCATAAGTCCAAAGATCATTCAAGGACTAGAAAATTTGTTTAGGGAAAACTTTATGTTCATTGTTTAAGCCCAATAGACCAAAACAGGGGCGCACCAAAGTGACCAGGCTGATAAAAGATGTGACACGGCTGAATAACTTCCTACAAGGTAACCTACAGACGGGGTTCATGTGTGGATGACTATTAAAAACCAATTGCTTAACCGAACTGTATGCGTGAAGGATCAGGGAAAGTGTGATGGGCTCAAATAGGCTGAAACTATATCGCAATTTCTTCCAGTGTTGAGAAACTTGGGAGCATGACGCCTCCCAAACTGCTAGATTAAAAGGTAGGAAATCCCCTAATTGAGGCATCCCATTCGGTCAAACAGTTGTTCATTGCCAATCCTTTCCATTTCCTGATGTGGTCAACTGATTGGGTGTTATATCCTTAATAGATTTCACAGCTAGATCCGTAAAGTTTACCTCATAGGAGCATGAGAGTAATGAACACGATACCCCAATTTGTCCAAACACAAAACGGGACTAGCATGGACGTGGAAAGTGTGTGCACCTCATAAACGACTAAATAAGTTCATTCGCGATTTGTTTCATATTACCTTCCCACTCCTGAAAATGGTGCAGTCACGTGAGATTTTGATCATCGATTTTACACTTCCTCAGATGGAGAAGAAGATATAATAAAATAATTGAAACACTTACTGTAGAGAAGCATGAAACCAAGACTTAACGGAACATGAATACAGTTAGTTCAGTGAGAAACCAATCCGAAACCTTTCTGAAATATTTCCAATCGGTACGCTTCATTTTTATGCTTACATGACAGAGTATCTTGTTGTTTCCTTTCCCCATGCAGAGGACGAACAGCGTGAGTCTCGAAACTGTTTTTATTGATTTAGCTATATTAAGGAGCTCGCAAGTTCTCTGTAATGAAGCTGGACATGACGTTCAGGTGTACTCCCTTAAGGAAAATTTATTCGAACTACCCGAACAGATCGGAACAGTTGTCCAGTACTTCCTAGCATTTCAGTTCACACACTAATTGCTCTATCTAAACGTGACGAATTCCCCGTATGAAAATCTATTCAATCTTTTTCGTTGACAAACGTTCTCATTTGAGCCATATGTGATCTCATTTCTCCACAGATCAAGTTTATGACAGTGAGTTCCTGCTTCGAAACACCTGATTTTATGGCCTCATGGGGACGGGGAAGTATATTAATACACTATCCGAGATCCATCAGCATTCTTCAACATCGAAAGAAGACATATGGTGCGAAATGTTTAACTTCATTTAATTTTCTCACTCGCTGGCGTAGAACAAACACGTACATGTTTAGCAAACAAGTCGATGAATCCTAATAAATTAACGCGTACACAGATAGGCGAGACTATCAAAATTTAAAACAAAAGGTCGGCTCCACAACGCGTGAACCGATTGTGTCAATAACTTTTGAGCTCAAAAGGNTCAAAAGGCAAAGCAAAATCGGAAGTAGTAACGCCTCGGTATTTGTCGAATCAGGTGTGGTTTGCGACATTAACTTCAGTCACTACGTTGCAGTGTGTTCAACCATTCGTTACTTCACCTTCTGTCCTATAACTCAGTATTACTCAGGGGCTAGCATAAATTAGTGCTTACAATTCAGTATGCCCAACTTAAATACAATCCATTTCATCTCGAATAATGCTTCGAAAGATTATGAAATGCTTTCATAACACCTTCGGAACACAGATGATAGAGTGCATGTCATAGAATATTCAATGCTTGGAGCAAGCCATAGACATATCTAGTGACTTGAGAGAATGAATGGATTCATGAGCAAAGTGCCAATAATCTGCACAACCAACAGCATCAAGTATTAATCTTTCCTCAAGAATACAGAAGAATAATCGATGGCTGCTTGGGTTTATGGGTTGTTCAAACTGTTTCTCTGTGTAGGAACCGATAAAGTATACTTGTTTTCAAAGGATCAGGAATGGGTATCAGCAAGATCACAAATGACATTCAAGACTTTGAAAACAGTTGAGATTTTCAACTTATTATACATTTAAGCTGAGAAACGTAATGTGAAGAAGAAACTCTGAGTGGATCAAATGGGAAACTCAGCATACTGTATTCAACTATTTCACCTGCAAATTAAAGTGGCCCTGTAATGGTATATCACTGTTAGCTGTGTACGGTACTACAATCAAGACTACATGCAAATAACATAGAAATTGGATTACTGAACATCCAATAGTAAGATTGGGCCACTGTGTCAGAAATTTCACCAAGTGGTAGGCAAAATGCTTAATGATGACAGCGTGACTCCGACGAACAGGCTTCGAGCCGCTTGATAAGGGCGTTGAAATAGTGGGGTGTTATATTTGCAAATGGTAAAGCGGAAGTGACACTTCTCAAAGGAAATCAGACAGCTGATTCGCATATCAGAGTTTGAAACATTGACCTGAATTTCAATGATTCCGAACCAAGTCAGTCGAATGTATCGAACTTTATGTATTCTGCATTTACACTCATTCGCAAAAATTACGAAACCTCTAGAGTCTGCTAGAAGGTATCCCATAAAGTAAACGTCTGGCTCGGAAATTTCATTTTGCTTATCATTTTGTCAACTCAGTATGTTGTAATAGTTGTGGTAATATTGTTCGTTCGCTGATTATTCATGTAAATTGCACATTAAATATTTCAGAATACATCAAAGGTGAGTTAATCCAATGTGAACGCATATGCCTGGTGAATACGCGTTGTCTCAGTGGAATATGTTGGATTGTGTGATCTATCGGGCCATAAAAAAATGATCCATTCAAAACACATCCGGTTTGTAATGGACATGTGCTTCATGCATGTGTGAAGAAGTTTACTGCGCGATACAACATCGTGCGACGCTAAAATCGGTTTACGATTTACATAAATTTTCCAGTGAAAAATATTTACGGACTAGCATACCGACATACCTCCCAATGGATAAAGTACTGATCGATAAATAAATGTGTAACCAACGTACAAGTAGTGGTCAGAACATACGGTGTTTGTTTCATTCTTCGGTCCCCTTCGTAAGATAGGAAAGACATCCGAAATAAACAAAATGAACTACCTGGACTAAACTTTGTCCTAATTACACTGCTGTCCATCAACGGAATGGAATACAAATAATTGTGAGGCGCACTTTTCGCCTAAATGCTTAACCTCATCTGTCTTGTTTCACAGACTTGGAAGAAACCAGTAAGTTTGCTCTATTTCGGATGCTTCAAGAATAATTAATCGGTGATTAGCAAAGCTAGTCACACAATGCCCCCAATCTTCTCCTGACGGTGTTTTTAATTCACTGACTCGATTTAAAAGACTCTTGTTGGACAGAAACAACAAATTCATTACGGTTCCCACAGATGATATTTAGAATTTCACCAGTTAACTTGCTAGTTGTAGAATCGCCAAACAGGATTCACTCTCGATTGAAAATATCAGGTTCCCTTAATTAGCAGATACAGTCAATCCCCTACTATGTCGCACTATTTCGGTATCGAACGAGTAAGTATATTCTAGAGACTGCAACATAGTATGAGAATCAGTAGTAAAGGCTTTCAAGTGGTATGAAAAACCAATGCAAACAGCTGTATCAGCGTAAAAGAAATCGATAAAAATTCCGTTAGTTCCGTTGCGTTATTTGTTATTACCTGCTATTTATTGAAAGTACGATTCAAATAGACAGTATCACGTGGCCTTCACGCATCAAAGAAATTACAATCTGTTGGGAAGCCCTCAGTTGGACAGTGGAACAGAGTACTTCTTTGAAAAGGTTTTTGAAATCAATCATCAAAATTCATTTCTAAATATTACCTAAATATTCGAATGCAATGTAAAGGTGACCACCGATTTGAGAACACCGGTCCGCTATGATTTAAAACTGTTTTGGTTATGATAACGACACAATATTAGAGCACAGTGGGCGATTCAGACTACATATCTTGTGTACGTGAGTTGATGCGCAGTTCATTATGAATTTTATAATGTTAATAACACAGCGATGCCGGTAGAGAATTATATTTGCCGACGTTTCGGTTACCGTGGGTAAACCTTCTCAAAGCAGGTTTACAATCGGTGTAGCTCATCGATTTTTCGATAAATTCCTAAAATCATTTGGTCCTGATGTATTAATAATGTGTAGTTCGTCAAAAAAAACTGTATGTAAGAGAAACCACTTAATCTGAACCAAGTAAAAAATCCGTTACCGGGTAGCACATTGACTTCTTTTCATTATTCCAAGCTCCCGTTTGTCGCTATGCAATAATTCCATGCTTTTCTGGTGAAACATTTTTTACTTTCTTTTATTATTTATTGAAAATACAAACGTACAGTCAACTTTCAGGAAGGGGCTGCGATCACACAACGGCTGTTTGGAGAAAAACAGCATTAAGGAAGACGAGCGGCGGTGGAGTGATTCGAACCCGGGACTTACGGGTCACAATTTGGGGATATATGCTCAAGTGTCTCTTAGTTTCCATTGTTTTGTTGGCGGCTCGATATGACTCGATTTGATCAGCGTTGGTCATGATCAAAGTAACTGATACAGTCCAACACGTGATTTACGAAGCGTATTACTGAAACACATCAAAGAATGTATTAGACCTAGGTTATGACGACCCTTAACCAGTAGCTTGTCTAATTCTGTCAGTGCTTTTCGTTCAACCACTCATACAGGTGTGTCAGAGCGACAGCATTAATTGAACGATTGGTACCCTAACAACCCGCTTACCAGACAGCCCAATCGCCATTATCGTTCACCTAATTTCATACCTACGTTAATGGATCCACTGAATCTTATTTCCATCGATGCTTACATCCGAAAACCTAATAGTGGCTTTGGTGATCACAATAACAAAAATGACGGCAAAAAGTGGATAAAAATATTCCAATATCCCCAGAGTATTGCGAGAAAAATCTGTGTAGCGCACAAGGATTTATTTGTAGCAAAAACACAAATCGTTGGTTTTCCGCGGAAAATCAACCTTCTCACTCTCTAACCAAATTATACGCTCCCGTAATTCATCCGAAATCTGACGCATAGATTGGTTCGAGGCTATTGTGTATGTGAACTAAGACTGAGATTTGGTACGACATTTTAATATGGTCCACTTCTTCATTAGCAAATTCTGAATATACTGTCTTCTTTAAAAAGATAGGCAATGTGTAAAATCTTCGATCTGTTTGCATTATTCCCCTGATTCTCGGCTGATTCATTATGGGTTTGAACCCAGCTTTTATGAAAGCGTTGATCACTACATTCCGATGAAAAGGTATCCAAGCTTGCCTGATCAGATGCATAGCCACTTGAATTTGCATTTCGATTTTCATGTTAGATTGCTTATCTTCTGACAAGGACAAAACGTATTCCAGCAAATCGTTCCGGAACAAACATTTGGAAGACCAAAACATGCCCTGGTTCCATTGGTTTCATCAGTGAAAACGGTTTGGAAGCGGCCATATTAATTTTAAATTAGAAAGTGACGTAGCTTTATTATCACAATGAACGTTATCTGTAAATTATGATATGAAGCGTCTTTGAAAAATCATGTTGCGGATGATATTGAACAGACAATTTTGGAATAACGCATCAATGATCACTATTCATCAGTTATCCTCGAACAAAGCAGTAAAGCGACACTCTTCCTGGCTCAAACATTTGTTTGCCCTTTGGAACTCAATATTCGTTCTACAAGATAATTGTAATATGAAGCTGTTTTATCAGTAGTGAAACTGTCCCGATCTGCTTTTCTTTGGATCAGCTGCGGAAAACCCGATCGAAATTCTTCAAACGCATCACTTATTACCGTCAAACTTTGATAGTTTCTTACTTTGTGGGGTGGAATACCAAGAGCTACAGCGACCATCGGAAGCATTGCTGTTGAAATGACGCATTTTTGATAGTTCAATAACCTTGAAAACGATGCTCTTCACCATTTGGAGCTTGCCATGTATTTTACTGACTGCGGCTCCGTCTCTGAAAATTGTTTGCCCACTTTGCCTACTGACAAAAAGGACAGTAGCCAGTTTCACAATGAGATTCTCACGCGTTTGAAAGTGCTCCCAAGGGTGGTTAGAGCAGCTGTGATACAATATACTCAAAATAATTACTGTTTCAGTACATGAACAAACACTGTTTCATCCACATCAATAATCCATTATTGACCAAATGGCAAAATCAAGGGTTATCTCAGTAGACAATCGCGTTATTTTTAAGTAAAATAAACACTATTTTATTCCCAGTGACATGGAAAGTCCGTGGGATATGTGACTTAATGTTCTTTTATCTTGCGATCACTTAAAATGATACATAATGTGTTTTTCCTATACAGAAAAATCAAACGGTGAGTATATATAAATAACTCGAGATAGGTGTTTGCCTCCACGATGGTTCGGGGACAGATATGTTCTGCAACATAAATCTCTAAAACTGTAAAATATCTCTACACTGAATATATTTATTTAATCGCTGAGTGAGTATAATCTGGTATTTGTCTCGTCATTACCACATAATAAGCATATGCTGTCGCCAGTTTATACAATTTATAACTTTGCGGGATCCCTAGGGGAACGGGGCTACTAAGGCACCCTCCAAACACTGCAAAAATACAGCAGAATGAATGTCATTCATTACATTCTATTTTTTTAGAAACAACTCACCGTAAGTAACTCATTGTACTTTGAATCTTCGAAAACAAAATGAATTGCATGCGTATAGTCCTGATTCACTGCGTGTAACTGCTCTAAGGCATCAATCCTGACCCAAGCACCAATTTTGTTTTCAATTTGCTAAAGGCGATGCATTCAAGAGTGAGTGATACTGCATAATGTTTTGATTTTAGTTGGCACAGACATCAAGCACTGGAGTTAGTTTGTCTCGGACCCCACTCATTGAGATCTGCTTGTCAACCATATACCTCACAGTAACAGAATATCGACTTCGAACATGAAGGTTTTTGATTCAAGATACTCTAATTTTTCAGGGACACCATTTTCAGGAACATCGTTAATGATAAATTCGAGCAATAACAACCCAGTTTTGAACACACCAGACCATAACTTGATTGCTTGGGATTGATACTATCCAAAAAAAACGCGATATTGTGATATAAAGTGAAACCAAGGTGACTGTAATGAACATCAGCTGCTATATTGGGGCATAAATTTCCATCTTCTTAATGTATATTCGGGCATTTCTGATCATGCTCATTTCTGTCACATCAGTGTGTTGTTCCTGTTTCTCTGGAATTCTTCACTTTCACCTAAAGTTATAAAAACGAGTAACTTGGATTGGGATTGACCAATGCGTGTGTGCAACATCCTTAACGAGTTCACGGGTTGTGTATAACAGTGTGGTTGCATGTTGGTTCCGCTCGCTCGTAGGGTACTGCCAATTTGGTTCCGGCTATGCGCGATGGACAGCCGTTTCTTTATTTTTGGAACTCGTTCGTTGTGTGTCCTGAGTTTGTCTGTTTGGGAAGCAAGAGACAAAATTCTTCTGTGAAAGCTACAAAGTTTATGGGTCATAAATAGGAGAAAATCGATCGCAAACAGTAAACTCCGTAAAACCGAAAACCATCGAAATGTAGAGAGAATGAATGACCGAACAGTCCCCAAATTACTGCCCTTTCACAGTCCAGTATTTTCACAATGGAAGAAAAAACTGTCACTCTCGGATCTCCCGCGTAAACACAAAAACAACAGAAACAATAGCAAAACAAAATTGAATTTGTGTACTTCTTTTCTGTTTCTAATGATACTCAACCGTCTGCCTTAGTCAGTCAGTCAGTCAGTCAATGACGGTTGGACACAACCCTGTTAGCGTTTTCATTTCGTTAGCATAAAGTAATGGATACTGTTCCTCTATGGGATTTATCAGGTTCAACGTTTGTCCAGCTTCTTCACACGTGTGGACAACAGTCAACAATTGAAATGCCATAAATGTTTCCAACTGATAGTTAAACAGTCAGGTGTCAGTTTGGAGGACTCCAATTAGAACCCTAAAACGGGTCACAGAGGCAGTTCGCTGTATTGGGGCAAGGAGACCGGGGAGCAAAAGACAATCGTGGCCAAACCATTGAGCGAACTGCGTATAGGTGACTTTCCAGTTGGACTGCCGATGATGAAGACGAAGGAAGCTATGGGTGCCTATCAGGATACTAGTGAAATAAACAATGAAGAAAATGTAACAAGCGGTATTGTTGAGGAGTTTATCTAGAGCATTGTTCCGTTACTGACCAGAAATTGTCTTCCAAAACGTAATGAGTATGACTCATATTCATCTTGAGAAGTATTTGTAGAGCAATAAAGTCAAATAGAGAAAGACAAATATGAAAATAGATCTTTCGTCCGAGATGTTTTGCATATCAGATTGAAACGAATGTATCTAAGACCGTTGTACGTCTTATTCCAGAGTTTGTTACCGGTGAGTCTTCCGAATGTTTTACATAACTCACTACTTAGATCATTGACAATCCATTAGCTTGGATTTGATTTAGAGAATTAACATGTCGCATTTTGATTGCCATTCATATACGGAACTCGTTATTTTTGTGCAGATTTGGACAATCAAAGTGAGTGAATGTTACATCACAACTATGCACTCGAGGAATTCTCTTCGCGGCAACCAGCACGTGAACCATTTTGTTGACGTTGTTTCCGTCCTATTGCACAGATTTTATCATACTACCGCTCATAATAGACGCTGATTAACAAGCAAACGTCCTAGTCTAAGGGAAGATGTTTACATAATGCTAGTATTTGACAATAGAGTTAAAGTTGTCAGTTTGTGTCTGCGAAAACCGTAACAGGGGACGTGAATGAATTTTCGAGGCGGGAGGCCGTAAAAGATGAATGCTAAATTAGTTGTGTTTACATGATGTTGTACATATTTCTAACACTAAATGGCCCTCCTTCCGATCCATCCAGGTCCGGAATAGGGGTTTGTACTTTAGTCGTTTAATTCTGTACTCACGAACTGGGTTTGAGGTTACGGAAATTCGATCGTTTTTGAAAACGAAGTGTTCGAGTGAAATCCACTGTGAATTATTCTGGCCTAACGCTTATCTGTACGTGGAGTGTTTGGAACAAGATGCATTTGATACACGGACGCCGTAACAGGTGCATGATACGAATATGTGATCACCCTAGTACGCCTTCATCTCTCCTCGCCAATTTTGTTAGTGTGAATAATTATCATCCGATTCACTCTGACCACCTCCCCCCATCTGCCCGCCGAATATTGACTTGCAGACTGAATGTTCGCTATTGATCTAATTCTTTCACTTTCCAATGCAAATGTGGCTGGCAGTCCTAAATGTTGTTACATTTATTGTCACTCAGAATCCGAGAAACGTAAGAACTTTCAATGATTTTTACCGTCAACTATTTGTAAAACATTGTCCCACGAAAAGTGAAGGGGTATTCATCGAACTTGCTCAACATCAAACTCATTTGCCAAGATCGTAAGTGTGTATTCATGGCTATGGATGAAGAGTGCGTATTCCGAACCTTTTCTCCCACTGATATTTTCGTATTTCTCTTCTGTCGCCGTTTGAATTTGTGCCACCTTGAATGCTTTGATAAAGTTTGTAGCAGTTTAAAAGTTGCACCTCCGAAATGAATCATATTACATAAAAAACAGCGTGGAAGTTTATTTTTCTCGATAAATGATTGTTGTTTCTTGAGGGTTTTTATTCTGGTGAATATACGTATCCTAATTATGTTATCTCTTTTCGGCCGCTCATTAATGAAACTTTTCTAGCTTAAATAAAGGAATAAATATAGTGACTACAACCTATTCGCTTAAATTCTCTCATCCTGTGTCTCGCAAAGCACCAGAGTTATGACATATGATCCAAAATGCTCGGTGATCAAAATTGAATTGATAGATTCAGTTTCCTTTGTTCATTGTTACAAATAAACGTGAACGAGGGATTTTTAGAAAGTTTGTGAAATATGGACAGTAACTTTCTAGGCAATCATTTCCTCAATCCTATGATATCTAACTCAGGAAATGTTGAGTTGCTAACACTGTCCGGCCCCAGCCGGCCCGCTCCTCCACCGGAATTGTTCTCAGATAACTTGAAAACCAGATGCTGACATCTGTAACGGTTTAAAAGACCGATGGAAGTTTGAAATCGAAAGTTAACAACCAAGAGCTGATGGACTACTGGGAATCGATTTATTGTGACTCGGGGTTAGAAAAATGATCCCATTCTGCATCCCTATCTCAAATCACGTATATATGTAAATAGAGAGATGTATAAAAAGAGAGAGGGAGAGAGAAACTAATTGTTCTTCAACCAGTCGGAAGAGCAAATCAATCCCTTGGTTCTACAACAATGGTGTGCGTTAAACCCTGAAAACAAACCGCCTGTTTTTCAACACGTCCAATGCCCATCAGAATCCAAAATTCCGCAGGAAAATACTTCTTTCTGCTATTCACAAGTAACCACCATATGACACATATAACACCATATGCTGCAGGTTAATCGATATACATAAGAAGGTGCTTTGTATGCGCGCTTGTGTTGGAGCAGACGTTTTTGGTGACAAGCGCATCAATATGTAGGTTGATTCGAATGGAAATTACACTGATGAACATGAAGGAAACGTGGACAGGGTAATTCGAATGCGAATTCATGGAACACATGACTGTGCTTCATTCACGAGTAACGTTTATGGCCAAAATAACGTGTTTTCAAGGTTTTAAACGCAAAAAAGAACAATCGTGTACAATACCTGATGTTTGCGATGTTTCATGGGCTGCCTAAGAAAAGGTCTCTGTCACTTGAAGTAACCTTGCATTCTGGAAGTTCCGTAATATGTTTGCTGTGTAAAATTTCATAGTATTTCCCAATTAAGTTGTGATCCTTATGATTTATATGGTCTGCCGTTCACTGGAACCGCACTCATGAAATAAGCTTTATAACAATGAACTTCGGTGGTAAAATTCTCAGAAATTGAGATATACCATAGTTTTGCTACCGCATTACATATAGCCTGATGTGACGTCCATAGACGTTCAAAAGGCAAGGGCGTTCTAGGGAATACGAGCTATTGAACTAGTATTTGTAATGTCAAACAAAAACACTAGCTCAGTTCAAATAATGTGTACGAAATGTTATGGCCTGAGAGTGCTCGAAAAATAAATCGATCGCATTGAAATTCTCGCAAGCGAAGTATGCTCCTATTCCTGACAGATGTATGAACTCGATAGTCGGTTAAGGCTTCACCTTCCTGCAGGGTTTTTGCCACCTTGATATGGATTATTTTTCGCCATCTATCTTCTGATCGAAGGTGAAGACTGGTCAATTCTAATCGATCAATATCAATTATGTCACAAAACTACTCACGAGTAACTGTGAGTTAAATGCGAATTTTAAAAAATCTTTGCGTTGGGTTAGTAACTTTGTGCTAATATGTCCATAAATTAGTACCAAGGCTAAAAGGCATGAATGGAGGCCGTGATGCATGCGTAGACACACACATACACGAAAGGATTCACAATGATGGACATGATTGATGCATTTGCATTGAATAACACTCCAGTAACCCGTCGTTGTCAGGGTTTCAAAACCTTTTTCATGTTATCCCTTTCAATCTGAATTCACTGATCTTGGAGGCTTTGTAAAACTTTCATGGGATGATAAACACAATGGACGCTCATCTTGTCTCACGTCGCTTTCCTTTCTCTCCTTTACAGAATCCGAATACGACAGTAAGTTCGTGTGTTACTTAATGAAATTGGGAATACAATCGATTACTGACCCCACCTCATTGATAACATTGACAAAATCCCCCTTCCTGGTGGTTCTTGATTTCAAGTATTATAATCAACATTCTCTGCTCCTATTCGCCCCTACTCCGTATTGCATCCCTCATAACCATCAGAGGGAGTGGTTCAATCAATTCCGTTAAGAAAAATGCTCAGCAAAGGACTATTTCGATGAGTGATCAGTACAAAGGAACATATTCTATCATTACACACATGCTTGAAAAATATGCAGATATACCTTTTGCATTGCAAGGTAAGAACACGCATCGGGCCTAACAGTTTAGAGCACTTTCGTGTGTTAATTTTCATAAGAATATGAAAGCGCTTCATTAGTCAAACGTCTCAGTTCTTTCTTGTAAACATGAGTAAACATGAGCAGGTACTAACTTTACTCCTTGCTGTGCTTTGTTTTCAGAATACATTCAACGTGAGTAGTGGTACTGTGACGATTGGTCGTTGATAGTTGGAAATTGTGGCGATAAATTATCTGATAATCTCCTCAGTTTTTGTTATGTTACCGATGAGTAGTAAAGCATATCCATATCATTCCATGCTTCGTTGTATACAGAAATGAAGAAGCAGAGTAAGTTTCTCTGAACAAATTGTTGTCCATGATATATAAGTGAGATTTTATTCGTTACAAATGTTCTGTTCTCACACGCTCATAACTCTCCAGGTCGAAATACCGTATTTATGCATCAGCTAGTTGCACACCACCTCTTCGGTGTTCAAAAACATTCACTGTGCAGCCAATTTTCAGCAGGAGAATGGATGTTTCTGAGATTATAGAATTCAGGCATAGATAACTGTTTACAACTAGAACCACCTGTTCCGTAGCACCTTAACTCGATTACCATATAAGCTAATGAAAGAGTTCGAATTTGATTTTGCTCTTCAGGTAAAACAATGTTAAATAATTCTTACAGTATACTATCCCAGTGATGTGCCCTTCAGTGCCAGAAATATGTAGGCA
Source organism: Echinostoma caproni (assembly GCA_900618425.1). Classification (NCBI taxonomy): domain Eukaryota; kingdom Metazoa; phylum Platyhelminthes; class Trematoda; order Plagiorchiida; family Echinostomatidae; genus Echinostoma; species Echinostoma caproni. The sequence continues at coordinate 51,918 of UZAN01039375.1, read as the reverse complement.
GTCGAACGTTGTTTCAACAAAGCCGTGTTTTTCGCCGGAACCTCGGAGTCAATAGAATTTACTCATTAGGCTATTAATAGCCTAGACTGATCCCACTCGTAGAATGAATTATTCACGCCTAAACATAGTGATCGAGTCATCGATCCATCTTGACGTAGTTTGCTTCGCACAATGAGAATCCAAAATTGGCGAACAAGCTCGTGTTCAGTGCCGCTTATTCATGCCATTACAACACAGTGTGTATGACCAATTACACAAAGGGCTTTACGAAAGAAGAGAGTGTAATTCAAATGTTGAACGGTTTGAAACAATTGTGAGTGGCCTGGATTTGTTAGCAGTCAATTAAAATTTGTTCGGATGATACATGACGTGTCTCTTGTCGGCAATCTGGTCATCAGAACTGGAACGCTTGCAAAAATTGTTTTTGAGCACACGCAGGGAGATTGTGGAGACGGATGTTGACTCTCTCTGCTGTAGCTATGATACGGAAGTGCATATGTATAGATCATCCCTTTCTCACTCTGTACAGAGTTCGGAACGCTTCGGTCACTTTCACAATGTGATTATTATCAACAAGGTGCGACACAACGCCACTTGTGATTGACCTTACTATTCCACTTCTCAACCACGTAGTGTGATGACCACGGATACTTTCGGACAAACTCCTAGTCTTGTGGCCAACAAAATCTGCTCCACAGGAGCAAGGGAAACAGTACACACAGACTGGGGCAGCAGAATCGGGAGTTCTACAGTTCGGTGGCAGATACATAAAATGATTTAGAGTCTGCAGCTTGGCTGCGTACGTTTTATTGATTACTCCTTGCTTACTCGGTCGACCGAGGTCCATTGCCACCAGGTCTGTCTATTTCTGTCTAATGTTCACTCGACCAACGGTCAAGAATGTAACGTTCCCCTGTGGGGCGGGGTGACAAACAGTCACCCACTGAAAACATCAACCTGGTTCGGCAGTTCACTAAAAAAGTACTTTTGTTTGGTTATAGCAGCATCATTCCATTCTGACTGGACAAAGTTTTGATAGACCTCGATCAATAGCTCACTGACTGGTATGCCATTTACTTTGTGGGGTTCCTAGTAGAATGCGCTTGGTTAGACTCATGTGAAGTTAGAATGAATTCACGTTAAGTTACGCGGATTCTTTATGGTCATCTGAAACCGCTATGTTCGTGGCGCCATCCTGTTGAACCCTCAGACCCAACCGCTCGAGGGCTAGGGAGGACTGAACGTAAAAGCCAAGGATTTCAGTCCATATATCTTCTCAATGTATGCGCATGTATGTCAGTTTCATTTTGCAGTGCCCTTAATGATATCTCTGGGAAACATTACACTGTTGCAGAGGAGGCTGCATGTACGTTTCTGATTGTCGCAAACTTTGTTTTCCTTTGTCTACATGACTTTTATGCGCTGTTATCACGATGTTGCCATTGCCAACTCCAATGCTTATCGAGGATTTGCTTTCATGAAAAATTATTTGAGCCGGAAGTAGCGCAACCGAAAATCGAGTGAATGTTAACAGAACGATAATGCACGAAGTACAACTTGCGAGTGATACCATTACAAACGCATTTCTGTTCAAATTATATGAAATATATACTCCATGGATTGATGAGTGTTATTTTCAGCTCCTAGTACCAACAATGTGGTCGATGAAACAAACAGCTATCCCACAGAAATGTATCGTTCAGATCAGACCTTTCAAGAACCCAAACCTGGGTATTCCACCAATTAACATCAAATTACATCGATTGATGATAAGTGATCTATGTGCAGCCCTAAATTGTTTAGTCCCAAAGGTTCATCAATCAAACTCCAATGCACTTTCAGGTGTTCATTTCCAAAAGCGCCAATGACTGTTTTAAACAAATCAAGCCCAGTAGATTAGTTAAGCAGTAGTCAAACTAATGTACATGAATGATACAGATAAAGGCAAATGAACTGAAATAATTTTTATTCGGCAGAACAGGAGTATTCGAAATATTCCTGGATTAGCGAACCTGGCCCCGTGTGTGATCAGTTATCGAATTTCCCGAGACGAAGACGAAGGAGGCAAGGATAACTGGACATACTGTGTTGGAGAAACCACAGGAATTAACTAATATGTTAAAAAAGACAGCTGACTCCGAACGTATCAAACAATCAGCTGGCGTGGTTTTCTGGTCGCGGTACTCCGAAAAATGTCACAAAAGATGGATCGCCGTTGTAAAACTTTGGTACGTATCTCCTTAACTGGTGTTCCGTCCTACCTGAACTTGTGTTCTATTGGTCATTTTGGTGGAAGCTGCCTAGACACCTACGGGGCCGAATAAACATATACACGTAGGATAATCATACCTGGGAGTAACCTCACAGAATTTTGTAATTTCGTTATTCTAAGAATCTTAAATGAGATAATTTACGAAAACTTTAAAAAAATCCCTCCATATAATCATAAAAACTATTATATACTTTCTTTTGTAGTAACTGAATACAACAGTAAGTTTTACTATTGCGATTTATATACTCATGTTAATTACAACTCATAAACCGCACACCAACATTTCGTAAAATGAGATAAATCAGAAATACTTTGATAACACACCAGTGTATACCTGTTAGTTTAATGGTGAAAGCCGATAGTCGTGCAGAGCCAGACTGTCAGTTTGGTCGCCGTAGTCCTAATCGGTCACCACGAGATATATATGCACCATTCGTGCAGAGTATTAAAATCAGCAATGTAAGTAAACTCCTAATTGGGCCGATTTTAGAGCAAAGTTAAATTAAAAACGTGTAAACAGGGTGTCTGGGTGAGCAGTACGGGTGTGTGAGCTGACATGTCCTAAACTAATGCAAAACGCAGAGGGGGGAAACGTAGACAGCAAAAACACCAAAAGCCCAGTTTTCATACAAATGGAACGGTGATACAAAGCACTATTTTGAACAACCTAGGTGGGTTGTTCTAGCGTGAAAAAGCAAGTGATGACATCAAGGGAACAAGCATGCTCCATCAAAACAGTGTGTTTACGGGCAGCAGTGTGTGCACCGCAAATTTTTCAGCATGAAAATGTTGGCTAGCATAGGATCCCAATTGCGATAGTTCGTCACAACAGCGACCACGGGATTTGGTGTGGTACACTGTAGCATGACTAGTGTGACCTTGAGCCGGAATGGAGCAAACAGGTTATTCACCAAGGCATTGTTTTAATTGGCAAAAATTGACAAATTGTTCCAGACCGTTTCAAATGAAACAAATGAAATGTCGACGATAGTAGCTATTGCTGTCGTTTTTGTTGTTGTTATTGTTGTTACGATAAATACGAATAATATGTGAGATGCTAAATTGATACCAAATGCAAAAATTGATTTCTTAGAGCAAATCGAGAGTGAGTTTCCAAACTGTTTGTCATGTTCATAGCCAACAGTTGATCTTTAGCAACCGCGCCGATACTGCCCGGTGTTATTTTTTGAAATTGCTCTTTCTACCATTTAAAATATCCCTTCATCACAGCATGCGCTGGTTTCAATGAGTTTTTGCGTTATGGTGATCAATTCAGAAGCCTTATTCTGAAAATTACGTACACTAGAGATTTTCCAAAACAGGTCTAATCAATAAATACATTATTTGATAGTATGTTTATACTCTCATCGATAATACCAAACCCGAAAAGGCAGAATTTGGACCACGGAATCAACGATTGAGTTATTGGGAAAAGTTAAACAGAATGAATAATTTGTGCGACATATATATATATATATATATTCAACATCCGGACAACAGTTGATACGCAACTGTCTCCGCGACCGCGTTCACAAGCGTTTTATCAATAACTATAGAGCTTGAGAATGTTCTGAAAACGAAGAAAATTCATAGAAATAATGTACATTGGCTTAAGCATTAGTGCAACATTACTCACCCCCCCCCTACAAACCCCTCGTTTATTGAAAGACCACCTCCTTCACCCAGTGGACGTTTTCACACTCACTTATTCCCGAATGAGAACTTCTGTTTGGTGAACACTCCTCTGCCATTATTTTTGATTTAATCGACTATTAGTAGTCTGTCGTAAAACTTACCCCCTACTCATTCAACATCGGTGTGGTTTAGTGAATAATCCGTTGATAACTCGACCTATTGTTGTGAGCACCAGGTGCGATACATCAAACAGCAATTTGTTTGCGTTTTCAAGTTAATTCCAAATACCTCTTTCGTGTACGTTAACTTGCTTTGAAATAAAGACCTGGATGAACTGCGTAAGTGATCCACCCCCAAATATGTTTACTAATTATATGGAGCTAATTCTACCACTTTTACACATCGTTTGGAATATTTGAACCGTGTGACCTATTTTGGAATATACGCAAGCGGAACATGGTCACATCCCGAGAAGAGCATCGCGCAGTTCATGAGTTTTGAGTCATAAGCGTAGCTTCCATTCTTTCTTTCAGTTTAGCGGGCATACGCTTTCTCGCTGACCACCAGCTGGTTGGCTGACGGATGCAGTGATAAAAATTCGAAATGACAATATCGATTATTCAACTCATAAATTTATAGGCAAATTGTTTTATCTAAAACACAAGTATTGAATAAACGAGTGTCAGTTCCAGATAGAAACAACTGTACAATGTATGCTCACGCCACATTCGCTCCTCACCGGACGAAATTCAAAACATAGACGAATGCAATCCTCCATTATTCTAATCTAGCAAGCTGGTTTCACAGACTAACTCATATTAACTTCACGTTCACATGGACGATACTTAATAAATAACTAAGCATCACCCTACAAGTTTACAGTATAAACCAATAAAATTGACGGAACGGGAACATTTTATCACAAATGAGTACCGCCTTATACCAAAACTTACGATAGTTCGATCAAATACAAAGTCAATTCTGTTGAACATGTTGACTTGTATTGATTTGTTTCGACGATCAATCTTTTTATCGGATTTAAGTTAACTGACTGAATTCCTAGTGGAAAACATCCCACACATAAAGCACCTCACTGGCTGGTTATTTGCATGCACCTCATATAAACTTTAACCTATGGACACAATCAGATCTCTGGGATACAATCAACCAGTCAAAGACAAATAAAACGTCGAGAAAGAAAGTCGCACTAGGAAATAAGATTGTTATACTCAAAAATGCAATTCAAGGGAAATGGAAAGGAAGTGACAATCATCCAGGATCAGATATTTTGACTGGCTTTTACAGATTGTCTTTGAACGTAAACGACGCCTCATTGTGAGAAAATCCCAAGGGTCAAAAGCTGCAAGTTGGCGGAGCCTCTGAACTCAGATGGTTGGGCAGACGTTGGATACATTCAACCGGGTGATCCGACAATTCTGATTGATCATTGTTGACTAACACCTCAAAAAACACCGAAGACGATAAAATGACCCAGTTTTCAGACACCCCGCTTCTCCTACCTTATATTTCTGAGATACGTCCATTGAGCTCGTGTTCTGGTTTCAAACAGGAAATTGGAAATGAGACAGTTCTCAGTCCACAAAAGAGCATCCCACCGCATGTTCGCTCTGTGTTAATAGAATTCGGCCACAAGTGACGGAGTAGCTCGAAAGATTGACCAAATCGGTGTGTTTGATGTCGGATGCATTGTGCTGAGGTTTGCATTTGTAGTCAATTGAACCCGTGTCTTATTGTTTTCAATATACTTGAAAAATAATCTTTATTTACCGCTCGTAGAAAAAACACAGAGTAAGTGAAATGTGTTTGTATTTTCTCGAGGCCATGAGGCTAAATGCATCAAAATATCAGGTTTGGTTTTTGGTTGTATTGCACAATGATAAACGGTTGATCTTGAGCAAACACCTCCGGCAGAAACCCCAGGTAAATCTGTTTCCGGCCATTCAAGAACAACTCAGTTGCCCACGTTGTGGATACGTTTATCAACACAGAAGATGATAGGTTTTGGGGAATTATAAATTGTGGGACTGATTAGACAATTATGAATATCTTGTACATCTCCTAATCGAGAGAGGTTCTCCGTGTTCAAGCACCAAGATGCGATTTGAATTCGTGTCTGCATTGTAGCACCTAACGATAAACAATAAATAATGATTGGCACAAAGTAAACGCATACTGTTTGACTCTCATCACAGTAACCATAGAACACGTTTTTGAATCCATAAAAAAGAATTTCATTTTGACTGAATAATGAGAAGTGGTCATTCTTCGGAATTCACACCTTCACGTACATTCCTCAGCTCTTCCAGACAACCATACCCTCGGAAGCAATAGACTCGAGTTTTATTCTAATTAGAACTCATCACTGATGAGTATCCAACGTTCCGTCCGAGTTTTTCAACTCCGGACCCATCACATGGAAGTCGTGTGGGTTACCACTGTGCCAACCAGCTTATGGGTGAAGGTGAATTCTGAAGGATGGTCAGCTCCAGTTAATCAATCGATCAATATCAATTACCCCAAAACACTACTCACAAATAATTGTGAGTTAACTTCGTATTTCATTTTTGTTTTGAATTATAATGACATAAACTGATCATATTGTAACGAAGAGGCGAGTTGGCTAGCAAAACGTTTATTGATCCAATTCCAAAACAACCGGTGTATGCGTTCGATTATACACAATCAGTTCTCAACCGCGCGGCAAGATGATTCGTACCTCATTCTGTTGGACCATTTCTGTTGTTTTGGGTCCGCACTTGGCACGTACGTTTCCTCTTCTTCCGCGTGCCTTTCCGACTGGTTTGATACGATCGTAGCACGAGATACGTCGATCGACAGCTCCGACATTGTGGTATTCGGTGGATATCTTTCTGACTAGATGCGGATTCTCCATCGGACTGTAATTGTCGATTCGTTCGATTCGAGTGGTAGCCGATATTGTCTCGTGAAGTGCTTCCAGTTGGTACGTCTGCGCATCTGGTTAATTCGTTCGCTAGCCGGGACTCTATTTGTACCACCTTCCATCACAATATCAATGGAATGATGGGTGATGAACGCTCAGTATGATATTCAGACGCTTATCAGTGATTCGACATCGGGATACTCAATAGGAATACAGTTTCATTTTGTACAGAAACGACCTGATTTGTGTCCCAACCATTTTCACAATTTAGTCACTTCTGTTTTATAGAATTGGCACACGAAAGTAAGTCATAGAAATCAAAATCTAACGACGTACGACTTTCCGTTTTTTAAAAGATTGATAAATACTTTTAAGTTGGTTTTGTGGTCGATTTTTCATGCAAGTGTAAGTCATCAAGAAACGCATGTTGTGGTGTTTCATCGATTGGCTTGTTATCTTATCAAGTTTGCGCCGATAAACAAAAAATCACGAGATTGCCACCACTGCGAGTGACAGAAAACAGAACACAAAGTCAGTTGTTGGAGAGTTCAAAAGACAATTGCATGTATCGCTCAATGAGCAAATGGCCAGTAGGATGTGTCTTCACAATATATTACGTGTTCAGTAGTCATCCAGATACAAGCTCTGAGGGAGGGATGTTATTATCGGGAAAACGGTCAAAGAAAAGTAGGATGACAAATTATTGGTAGTTTTCCAGGTCTCAGTTAATATGAATGAGATACTGAACACTGCTACATTTGGCATTTGTAATCGTGTTGCAGCCGAAGAAAGACCTTCAGAAGGTGCTGGTGAAAGTTTAGGGCATGCATCATCCAGCCTCAACAGATTCGTCATTTTCGTTTTGTTTGTTCGGCATTGTCTTCGCATTTTTGAAACGGTAAACTAAGATCACATGACTGGGTATCAACAGTCACTAATTTGAAACCCGACGTGATGTGGTGTTAGTTGCTTTTTCTACCGAAGCAGCTTTTTGATGAATGATGGCCGCACAGTGAAGGAGGTGACCGCATGCATATCCAAAGGAGGAGTAGTTCACACCACACTAACATACCTCGGAATCTGACAAATTACATGTATCATGAAAAACCTAAGACAGAATTACATTCTTATAACCTCCTTCAGCAATGGACTACTTCAATGCTTGTCAGTAATCAGTTTGGATGAAGTCTAACGTGGTCGCAGGTATTTTGGTGCTATACACGGACCTTATTTTTCATCTATGGGCACACTATTACCCTCAAAAATGTACATTGAAAATGGTAAGATAATTTCATTCCAACAAGATCATCCACAGCTAATCGATACCTCAAATCTCTACGGGGAGTTAATTTGCGTTAACAATAGAACATTGACAATGTCCAACCCCTCTCCTGGAACCATCAAGTGGCACTTTGACTTTATTCGGTGTAATCGGCTGCATTCCCAGACAATAATATCTCATGTCATTGGTCATTTTGAAGGATCCTCCCACTTTATCATCTATCAAACAAAATAACACATGACCTCTGGGGATAGATCAGTGGCTTCGTTTGAAATCTCACACACCACCACCAATATAAAATGGGCAAGGAATAACAGTCCACCACCACACTGAAATATTCGGCAATTTGCATTCTTGTGACACATACTGATTTTACAAAACTAATAATTTATAAATAATTAATGTACATTTGGATGCAACATGTAACTCATGTAGGAAAGTAACCTTTAGACATTTTCGTTTCAAATTATGGCCTTGAGAGCACGTTAACCGATTCCATAATGCGGTGCACCAAGTTGAAGGTGCAGCTTGTGTGTAGTACAATCAGGACAGAGGATTGATACGAAAGGAACGTAGTTGTGGTTGCGGACAAGTAGCGGACATGCGGGAGTTATATGATTTCATTGATCAATGTACATTTCGATGTGGGAACTGTAAAAAGCCTATTTTCATTCTCGTGGGCACATTTTTGGAGAAGTCCAAGTTGCTTTTCGGGTTGCTGCAATGGCGAACTTCTCCTAGAAGAGTGCTATACTGTGGTATACACTTACTTCCACTACGTTTCATCTTTAGTGGTATGTTTGCTGACAACCCTGCATGGAGCTGTTATGAAGTTTATTGTAGGTGTTGGTGTCAAACACGAATAGGGTCGCGGAAGGCAGCTGTCAATTGTCTCGATGTCCGGAATGTGTGACAGAACATTGTAAAAGGACTATTTCCAAATAGTGGAGAACCGATCATCAGCAAATTTTTGTCCGATAATTAAGCAATGGGTCACTTCGGGAACTACTATCTGCCGAGACCACTGAGTAACCTATCGTGCATTGACATTGTAGTGTTGTGAGATACTACTCACTTGTGAGTAGTACTCAAAAGGTGTGATCAGCAGTTTCTTTCAACGACCAAAAATGAACAAGACCTGTTGGAGTAAACTGTTGATATTTGTTACGGTGAACACAAGAATGCGCATTTGACAGTGGATCGTTTCATTACATAGCTTATGTATGTGCGGGAATTCAGAAAACTTGTTTCAAATGAGATATTTTGTTACACGAATGACAATTTAAACACCCTGATCATCCTCCGCCCTTGCCTTCTTTGAGGACTTTTAACAATTGGACAACGTCTACTTGTGTACCGTCAGACCAGCGTTTATATAACAGAAATTGGAGCTTTCTGGAAAAAGCATCGGTTAAAGGAAGTGTGTGGGTTCGTCGGGTTAATGATATGGGATCACTTGGATGAAATGCAATAGCGTACGAGTTGATTATACAATTAAAACATTCCAACACAATGATGAAACCTTTCTGGAGTATATTCCACAGCTTCATAATCCAGGTCTGATGCTCTAAAACTTAAAAACTTAAATCAAGTTCATTTATTTTGGTGCCATAAATTTGACATTCTGTTGGTAATAAAATTTTATGCACTGAAATATAACATTCACATGATCCATATACTCTACACTATTTATGAATAGTTCCTGCATTTTCTCAAAAAATGGGTACCTTCGCCGTAAAATGTTAGTGAAAAGAGGTCTGAATCACTATACGGCAGTTCCACAGGTTTTGGAAATGTCGTTGTTCTAACGTCATCTCAGATTTTCTCCCCGCAGGTATCGATTAGACTCTGATATATCCCTCGGTGACTTCACCTGAACTACGTTACCTTGCTCTTCCTCCAGCAAGGTTTGCCGAGTTGGAAGGTGTCTATAGCTGAGAAATAACCTGCATGCACACAGCAGTCAGGTGTCCCAACAGTGGACTTCATTTAGGCTGTCTACTGACCAGCGTTACAATAGTCAACTGCTAGATACTGCTAGATAGATATTATAATGTCGTTCTATTTTTTAGGCCTCTTAAATGGCGCTGTGACGACAGGTACTTAACTCTATTTTAGCACGGCGGGTACTTAAATATGCACGTGGAAGAAGTCAGTTGACTAGATTTAATACTCTTGTGTGCTGCGGAGCTAATACACTGTAACAGTGAATTAAACCGTTTTTTATCCGTAGCGTCTCGAAAGAATGTTAGTTTCCATCCATACCTAGCCTAATGTGACCGTCAGAATGAAGAACGTGTAAATGACCAGGTTGCGTCTGCCGTAAAGCATCTTATTTGCAGTTGGTGCTCAATAATAGCCGAAAATACACAAGGACCTCAACTGTTGACAGAAAGATGATCGCGAGTTTAGACAAAAATGTGTTTCTTATATCTTGCGTTCTGCAGTTTGAAATATGTTGTCTCGTGTCGATTGGGAGCACTGAAGGACTTATCAACGAACCGATCTCAGTTTTCAGCATGCATGCTATCATTTTACGCCTTCAAATTTTGATCTAATAAATAACTGAACCACTGTTACTACCTTTATCTAAAATGAACCGAAATCCCAAAGAACCGAAGGTCAGAGACGCAAAACGGTTGATTACTGGCTTCTATCATTCTCTCTCCATCTTTATGCTCGCATTTCCAGAAT